>JBBMHQ010066976.1:0-13708 GCA_037834295.1 Postelsia palmaeformis
ACAACTGGGCCAGGTGTGAGCTACGATTCATACTGCCATGTATTCCTGCATTCATCTGACTGGCCGAACTTCTTACGTACGTACAAAACTCACATTCTCTCGTTCTTCCGAGAATATTCTGCTTTTTGTTGGATTTTTCAATCTTGGGAAACATAGTGGCCAACTCTATGCTCCATACGAGGGGTGCACCCATTTTCTTTTGCACCATGTTGCAGATAAGATTATGAACGAGTCACAAAGTGGTACCATTGCTACTATACATAACGTTTGGTCTGATAATCGAACTTCGGGCACAAGTAAGTTCGTCCGGGCTCTGATAATCGAACTTCGGGCACAAGTTCGTCCGGGCTTATTGAGAACCACTACACCACATCTGTCACAAGATAAATCTCCTCGAGATGTTTTGATATATAATTGGTACAATATTATTGTAACCAGGTACTGGTACCTGCAGACACTACAGTACTCTCAATACTGCTGTTATAATACTACTCTCCTGCAGAGCAATGATATCCACTGCAATATGAAACAGGACGATTTCTGAAATATTGCATAAATAAGAGGACGGGCATATTCCAAATGAATGCTTGACAAGAAGTAACCGCCAACGCAGTAGCTTAATGCAGTTAGGAGTTTGACCACTTGAAGGCGTATGTCACGCTTCTCATTCCCACCGTCCTTGTATGGTCTAGGATGAGGAAGGATCAGATGAAATGTATCTCGTGCATTTGATCTGTTCTAGAAAGAGAAACACGTCATACGGCTTGATGCAGAGGTAGATATATGCGCAGTTTCCCCCACCCCCGCCCGTGAGATTATGTTCGCTTCCGCTCTGTCGGCGAAGGACATAATCGTGGACGAGGGGTCGCCACAAGCAGGCCGGTTTCAAACGTGTAAAAGTCCTCGGCGGCCTCTTGGGACTGCAGTCCCGTTTCGAGGACAAAGCCCTCACATTTCAAGTAGCTCCTCCCCGAAACGGGATTGCGGTCCTTCCTAGAAGTGAGCAGGAACTTAAAGCACGGTTTTGACCTTCGCATAGTTGGCCCGCAAGAATCTCGAAGTGCAACCAGTCCTCCTCATTGGAACATGTGTCGTCTGCGCGAGGGAACACTACCACAACCAAGAGGCGCTGATATCATATTCTTGCACAAGACACTGAAGAACGGCTGTGGCGAAGTGGAAGCTGATGCTCGGGGCCTGTGGAAGCTTGGTAGCTGGTACTCGTGGGTTGGCGTACTCCACTGGGGTGGAACAATCGGTGAAGTATTTGCTGTGTTGTAGTGAAATGTACAGGGTTTGGTACGAGGGGCGAACACGAGAGGTTCGATGCTACGCTTTATCAACACCTCACGATTTCACCAGCACCCGGTAGTAGTTTTGCAGTAACATTCAACAGCTGTGAGGCACAGGATCCACCAATTGATGACACACATATTTCGACTGGTTTTGTTGGTGCACAGTATGGCGGGGAGGGGCCGTACGGACTCAAGGATAAGTTACAACCGAGATGTCAACGAAATAATTGTGAGCGAAACCTCGCCCGAGTTTGACCCTAAAAAAATCAAGTAGAACTTGAACTAAAACACATCTGGTTTGAAACAAAATAATTATCAATTTTTCAATAGACGCGCAAAATTACTCCCAGCCTTATTGATACAATATATCAACTATTACTAGTGCTGTAATACTGGTGGTTTTTCCACTTCCGTGCATCTCCAGAGACTACTACTACTGCTGTGTTGATCGCGGTTCGGTTCAGGAGAACATAATATGTAAATATTGCTCGACTGCCTCCGAACAGCCCTCAGAATTGTCCAAAACAGACGACGTAGTTGTGTTCTTTAATGTGTTTACTGCTGTAGGCTGCACGTATCGGTTTTCGTGGAGCGATATTATACCGCACACAAACTGCACGGCGATTAAATACAAACGGTTGCTCCGTCGAGATGTACAAGACCGACCACTAGAAAAACCAACCTCAACGGATGTCTGTTCAGAACCACGTAGTCTTGGGATGTTCGCTGGACTCGGTGCAACATATATCTTATCCATATAATAAATGTAAACAACTACCCACGCTGAGGTATCCCTGGCACTACTGCAGTACAGACATTGAGCAGGTCAGAGTGCACGAACTGGAATCGTTCGTTGCCGAACGAAACATGCCTCAGCTTAAACGTGTACCAAAATGATCAGTCGGGGCATTATTCAGAGAATACGGTCACCGTGGAACGATTGATGACGTCATGCGCATGTTTATAAAAGAAACACACGCAAAGTGTCGGGAAATCTACGGGTCCTCAATGTAACGGAAATGTCAATACCTTACATTTCCTGGACGGCGACGAAACACGTAGATCGCAAACGCAGCATGCACGACTAACCCGGATGTCATCATGCGCACGGGCTAGCCTCGCCGGGCACGCTGCTCCCCTCAATACCGAAGGAGCAGCAGAAATATAAAAATTACAGATTCTTAAAATATATGTCACAGTTGGTGACGTTTCCAGCCTCGACGTCGGATACACATGTTACGGTTCGACTGACAAGGACGCGCTCGAGTCTCATTCAACCGCGGGTGTGTTCAGTGAAGCTACTAGTTGTCACAAAAATATTTTTTTTTACTCTCCCTAACCCCAGTCACCAATCCTCACTCAGTGGAAACACTCAATAGGAAAACATTTTCATCAATGTAAAGTAGACTCCGCTACGCCGAAATCCATCCATTTGTCGAGTGTGCAATGTTGCATACACCCGTTACAATTTTTCCCGCATGCATGCGTACGCCACCATATACCCTCGGGTTGTACTAGTTAGCCATACAACCGTTAACCTTCGTTCGCGCTTTCGTTCGATTACAACCCTAACCCCGAACCGGACAGAGACCCCCCAAAAATGAACCGAGGTGAAGATTGACGACGGGAGGGTCGAGAACGAAGCGACTGGTTTAGACAAAGTGTCGAGAGTACGACCGTGGTCACAAACTCGCTACAAGAATTGAGAGTCCATCTATTCGACTATCTTCGCCCTGATGTAGACCGCTGCATGTTCCCTTCTAGTATCGACGCGAAACAACACATAAACGTCTGGATCGAAAAATCGGAGCTCTACTATTAATATGTAGTAACCTACTACAGTATACGTGATGTGCCGCAAACTATCTGAATGGGAAATGCACAATTTGTGCAGGCTCGAAAAGCACCTCGATACATGTAAGAAACAAGAGACGTGCAGAACCTGCATTACCCTAGATCAAGCCAAAGTGCCTAGCGTCGGCCTGGGCAAGAATGTCAGCTAGTGTGAGCAGAGCCGGGGTTCACTTTGGGCTGACCGCATAAACGCGGGCTCTTTACGCCCCAGTACAATGTTTCACATCGTATATATGCCGCTGGTCACACGCAAAATTATCGAACCCCCTGCGCGAACAGCGTTGTTCATCCCATGCACCACCACGTTATTCGGAACACGCCACACATTTATGCATGCGACTCTCAACATGGGGCCCGGAAACACGTATCTCTTCCAAAATGTTGATAGGCCTTTTCATTTTGCCGGGCCCGACGGTCGCGCAGAATAAGTGCAGAGTGTTCGCCGGCGTGTAGGTGTGTAGGTGTATGTCTTAGAACTGCATCCCAATGCCTTGGACTTCCTCGAAGACGTCCCCGTCTTCGTCCAACACACGAATTACCATATCCACAGCAGTGTTGTTCACCCTCATGGAAGGCGTACCCGCACTAAGCGCGCCGCCTGGAGATAGTGGACGAAGGGCAACAGAGAGGCCGGGTTCTGAGGCGTGAGACAATTATGCTTCAATTTCGTGAACCAAAGGGTTAGCGGATGAAGTGTGAGGCGTAACAAAGTATGCTGACAGACCCGAGAGTTTCTTTCTGACGTAAAAACCAACAAGGACGGCCGAATACGCAGTTCCAGTCTTCATTCGCGGAACATGTGGGACGCAGTTCCCTTGGGCAGTTCAGACCGTGTACGGCGGGACAATAAATTCGAATGAACTAACCGGCAATCGCTTGTGAGTTGCGCGAACGTAAGGTATTGTGGTCGGTGATATTATGCACACCGTCCCCTGTACGACTACAAAGTTTCAAGCAACTTTCACGATTACGATGTAATGATACGACACAGATTTGGAATTATGTATGTCAAGCTTGATACGACCACCCAGTTCCAAGCATCCGTCGCGTTGTCAGACTCTGGCATCGTGGCACACTGGAGCCGTAGTTTGTTTATGGCCTCGAACTCGTATGGGCGAAACTTACCGCGCTCTGAAGGGAGAACGTATGCATCCACCTGAGGGCAAGAGAGAGGACGACGCAAATAAGGCGGTGGGTGACGAACACGTGAAGGTAGAGTACGGTGAGAGCGGGATTTGTTCGGAGACGAAAATCTCGAACGTTAGTTGCGTAGCAGAGCCTAGACAATTCCCAGCTATTGATACGCGAGTTATATATGCTCGCGCCCCAACCAGCAGCGTCAACCTTTAGCTGTGGTCCAAAACGCGTTATCGAACGGGTAGCTTACGCCTGCTTGGTAAAGTACGGAGGTTATTCCCTGTATGGCTTTTGGTCGCAAAATTACCACCTTTTGTGACATGCGTCGGAGTCACATCATAGCAGTTTGGCATGGTCAGCCCCGAACCTCACCATGCTTGAGTCGACGACGTAGGCGATGTCGTCGAGAGTGGCCGCGGTCATCTTCGACAAAAACATAGGCTGCCAAAAAAGGCAGTTAACGGCGAGCGGGACACGTCAAAGGTTTTCGTGTATGAGGCCCATTTCAGTGACCAACGAAGAAATGCAACAACGTAGCGACTCAAGAGTACATTGGCCACAACGCGTATGTGCGACACGTGTCCTGCGAGATCGTTTCTATACTGTACCAGTAAAACTTGAAATTGTAAATACCCCGGGTGAGAACCGGGGGTAGGTGTTTCTCATGCGAAGACATTGTTCGGGCAAATATTCGAAGGGCGTCAGTGGCAGCCTCTTACATTGTCAACGAATCCGGTCATGAGCTCATCGAAGAAAATGACTTCGTCCAGATGCGCGCAGCGTGTTCCTGTGAGAAACAATAAACAGCATACTGGCGACGTTAGGTGCCAGCAAGATTCCCGTGGTATCGTGTCTGAAGCATGCTACACTATTATAGGAGGTATCGTGTCTGAAGCATGCTAGACTATTATAGGGGGTATCGTGTCTGAAGCATGCGACACTGGGGGTGCATCTCAATTTCTCTGAGGTTCTCCTCATTCTCTCATGCGCCACAGTAAATAATCGAATTACAGGATATAGGAGAGTAAAAAGTGCGGCCCGACGAACATCTCGCAACGTGGTTAACTTACAAAAACAAATGTGCAAAATCGTGAGGTTGCCTCAGCAATACTTGATGAAGGATCCAGATCGGATTGAAAAACAATGACCAGAGAATGGGGCTGGAACGCAAAGGTACATGCCATATCTCGTGCGAAGCAAGAAGGTGCCGTTGATTCACTCTATGGTGAATTTGATTTGATGCTATTAATACGTTGTTTTTCGAATCAACGAGCTGTTGCTGACGACACCAAAGTGATGCCAGTCTCATACTGTCGTACGCATCACATTTTTCTCGACGCAAACCCGCCCGTTTCGGCCAGTGGTTCAGTGTTGTCCTCCGGAGTTATATTTCTTACCGGCTTCCCCGTCCAGCTCGACGATGTCATCACCAGAGCCACCAATGTCGGCATAGACACTCACAGCGGCAGGACACAACCAAGAGGGATCCCCGGTGTCGCTGCACGTTGTACACGCGCCGAAGGTTTCCCCCCAAAGAGTTCTGCATGAGGCCATGGACAAGACACGGCACATGGACCATGTAGGCATGAGGGCATATGTTTCAACTTGTTCGATCGGGGAGCACGCCACACATACGGCTTGTGTTGTGCTGCACACACAAACCAACGGGACAGTGCATATCGAAACACATTGAACGTCATTCGTCCGCGGAATGCACCGTATACCCACAGGAAAGGACGCGGGACCCTGCTTGCCCATATAACACGTATGACGACTGAAATAGGGGATGTGGTGCCGAACATTAGGAACGATCCTTGGGCATCGTCATTTAGTTACTACTACTACCGTACCTGGTACGTAACACTCATCCGTAATAAAACATTGAAATCTCGACAATATCCGCTCACTATGCAAACCCCTTCCGAAACATCTGCACCGCGCCGCACGTTCGATGGGGCCACCTGGGTTCAAGCGCATGTTGCTTTGTTCTATCGAACATGCGCCGCGGTGGTGGGTGTCTCAAAAAGGGGCTTGTGAGGTTGGCTCTTGGAAACGCTTATTCCGTGTCGACCCCAGTGATGATTGGCGGTGAGACACGCCAGGAAAATCCACATCGGAAGCATTTTATATTAAGCAATATATCCTTCGGTGTCATCGCTACCTGGTATGTTACAACAAAGGCAGCGAGATGAGCCGAACCCCGATTGCGATAAAACTTTATTTATTGCCGAAAAACGTGCCCGCTACATCGTAACAATTACCCGACACCGATGACGTGTCCCATTTCGTGCAGGATAACTCCTTCGAACGAGCCTTCGTCTTCCAAGTCAGATATATCAGCGATGTCGAAGGTCATTTCCCCTTCGGCACTAATGGTGTTGCATCCCCTCCAAACGGCGTTCGGCCCCGCGAAGCCAAGCACGCCGCTCGGACCGTCGATTGGTTCCAGCGTAGCGCTGATCAGGAGACGGCCAGCCGGGTTTTCTGTGGTTCCTCCACAAGGCACATGGGTGATGACCTGGGACCACCTGCTCAAGTGGTTGGTATTCCGGATAGTCAACGTGGACTCAACAATACCGTACCATACCAGTGAAGACAACATTGTGGGATGTCACACTTTGAAAATCAAGGAAATGACACATAATGTCCGCAAGGAACATCGCTGATAACTTCGGACCCCCCGAACAAGTTGGTTGATTATCTTGATAGTCAACGCTAGACATGCAGCTCGTACCGTAGACACAATCGTGGAATTTGACGCGTTACACAACAGGGCAATGGCATATCTGATGGTAACTTCTTCTCGACGCGTATTAATATACCTGCTGTAGGTTTCACCCTCTACCGGGATAAATCCAGTCGTCGTAGCTGACAAAACTGGAACGGTGTCCGATGTTCAACACACGTGTTTGTTTGAAAGAAAACCTCGTAGTGTAGGTGGGGCGTATCTTATGTAGGTATCCAGGGTTTCACGACCTCCAAGCGTGTTGACGGTAGTGGGTGCGGTATCGTGCCAATACCCCGGATACAGCGCTCGCTATTATACGATCGATTGGGATTATAGCTGCATTCACCTGTCAGCAGCAGATAGGAAGACGGCCTGGCGTGCATCCGTCCAAGTCCCAATGAAGTCAACTTCGATGAAAAACGTGTCCAAGCCTGGGATAGGAACAAGGATAATTATACCAATGGACACCGGTAAAATATAACTGCGCATGGGGTGTTCCATTGCAAGACAAACTTTTCATGGCGGCAGATCTCCGCTGCAGAGCCTGAACAGGTATCCGAGTCAGACAAACAAACAGCGTACGTCACGAGCACACCACCTTCACGTAGCACCCAGCATTAGCAATACCATCGCCAGTGCCCACCTGATGTGTCGATCTGGCAGGACATGCCTCCGAAGTTGTTCGCGCACGAGCACGTGTGCCCTCCGGCGGGGTCGATGATGCATGTCCCTCCGTTTCCGCAAGGGTTGGGGTTACATGCACCTGTCGGTGTGCGATAAAAAGTGTAGTATTGGCATCAAGTGGGTTATATCCGAAAGCATTCCACGTTTTCAGTGACGCTTGAAATGAACTACAGAAAGCATTCAGTTCAACGCGTTTGAATGTGCGCCCGATCGTTGACGGTGCTTTCCTATACCGTCATGGTACGTAACATCATTTGTGGGGCCACATCGGCCATTTTCGGAGGCATGAGAACTTGACCCGACAAGGGCCCACATCAGCCCGGCTTCAAGGCTACCAATATCGTATCATCGGCTTACTCAATTCTGTAGACGCTGCAGTCGGTTCGGCGGTCGTGGGCATAGGAGTCTCTTCTGGAGGAGCTGCAGTCGGTTCGGTGGTCGTAGGCATGGGAGTCTCTTCTGGAGGAGCTTCAGTCGGCTCGGCGGTCGTGGGCATAGGCGTCGGTTCATCGGTCGGTGGTGACGTAGGTGGGAATGTCGGCGTCGGAGGGAATGCTTTACGTAGAGAGCATGCCACAACAACGAACGGTGGGGGGGAGGCGGGGGGAGGTGGTTAGCGTTATTGGTTTTGAGCCACAACGGTGCAGACTTTGCGAACCCTGCAAACATGAGTGTCCTGGTGAATTTCCACGCCGATAATTTTCATTTCCAACGGATGGGGTACGTCACAGAAACCATACTACAGCAGTACCGCGTATCGTACCTCCAGAGCACTGTCTGCCGCAAACGTCGGACACGGTCCTTTCGCATGCTGCTCCAATTGCACCGCAGAATCTCCTGACCGAATTTCTCGCATCGTTGTCGAACTCAGCTGGGTTGTTCTCATTCAACAAGCATACATCAGTCAGACCAACGTCGCACAATGTGTTCCACGTGGTTGCGCAGGTGGTGCAGTCAATCGCAGGGGTGAGGTCAGTCTCCACATCTTCTAGGGCGTCATCGGACGAATCCATCAGCATCCTAGAAGGGGCAGCTGGGTCGAATGTGTATAGCGTGTCACGGGCCGTGAGGGTCCTCACGTGCCCCGCGGCGTCGAAAGTGTAGACCGATTGCAGGCCAAATTTCCAATAGGTCACTCGGTACAGCTCATCGCGCCCGTCGTCCCACGTGTCGATCCTGTAGTTAGTTCTGTACGTTCGGACAGATATCCTTCGCCTGGATTGCGCCTCGGCCGGCAACAATAGAGCTGCCAGCGTGAGCAAGGTCGATGCTTGCGCAGCACCTGCGACCCTCATGACTGCTGTTCACTGCTGTTCAAGGTCGGACGAGATTTGGGATGAGGGGGGAGTGGTATTCAATATCAGATATCGTCGTAGTCATATGAATATAGACTCTGACATCCTGATCATGCTTGGACGGGGCACGTCCAGTTTTCACCTACCGCATACACAGCAACAAGCGCGAATCGATTCATGTAGAATCTGGTGTGGCCAGTTCTAATGACATCAACGGGCTCACTACGTTACCGCCTCGTGGCTGCCTTACCATATACCAGATACAATGTACACATTATCAGGTACGTGATATGAAACGTGGGGGTGGGAATATCGCAAGTCAAGTGCGGGGTTGGTCTTGCAGTTAGACGTCATCACCTGTGACAGCCAGGGCCAAGGGAATCGGATACAGCGAATTTTCACTTTCGTATTTTCCCAACGTATACTCTGTATGCTATTAATAGTCGTGCCGCCAACAGCTGCAACTGGTTCGAATCTGGTCCTCCTTTTATTTTTTGTGTTTCGATCCTCCGTGTTGATCTTGTTTGCTTGTTTTATACCTGGTACATTTGATCTCGTCCCTTTGATAGGCGCCTTATGGGGTGGCTGACGCCTTGTGTGATTGTTGAATTTGAGTCAAAATCAGGTATACCTCGCTACTTCGAGGCCAGAATAACGTAGTACTAAAAACAAGTATAAAACACACCCTAGTAGCTATTGGCCAGGCTGACATCGTAATCGTACTGGTAACTGATTTTGTCCAACTTGACCCCAATCAGAGAGCCCATACGCACAGCTACAACTACTGTCGTGTTTTCCCCCTCCGTGTGCGTCTGCTCGGTAAACATTATCGTGTACAAACGTATAAATCCTGTACTCGTACAGATGTATAAGTACTTCAGTGCGTATATACGTGCACGCAAGCATACGCTGGTCTCATTTTTTTTTTAGGTGTGCGATGTGATGTGTACTCTGTTCTTTTCCATTGTCACAGCACTCTTTATTCACGGCACTATGCAAAGATAGCATTGCGTGCACCACCCCGCGAGTAGGTGGTCTCAGATTCAGATTTCGTGCCGAGCAGGAGGTTCCGCGGTCTAGAAGCTTTAAAGCTGGCGGGGGTGGCAGGGTAAATACCCGTTGCGCCCCCGCCGCGGCGAAAAAAACGAAGCGTACGACCTGGGTCACCCAAAAAGTGGATGATGAGCCATCCTAAGGTAGTATCTCGTGGACCAATGCAAAAACTGGTGAAGGAGTCACACTGAAAACCCGACCTGGTAGTACGTATCAGAGCGTCGATATCGCTTTCATTGCCCAATTCGCCACCCATGAACAACTTTTTTTGCGAAAACACGATTTAAGCAGGTCTATATCAGGGCCCATCTTAACGAGAACTTTTTTTCAATGATACTCCGCCAATCTTTTTTTCGTTTTATTTGATTTGCATCTCATTGGCCGAAAAGTGAATCACCCATCAGGCATTTTGATCCTTGATTCGAATCAAAACGAAAAAAACAAATTCGACCAGAAGTCTTTTGGGACTTCTTTTGCTCTTCGTGTTATTCTAATCGGGGAGTTCGTTCAACTCGACGTGGCATGTTCCCGAAACCGAAGCAAGCCACGCCAACTTGAGCCATGTCGTCGACTGCTACTACACAGATACATGATATCCACTATTATTCCCGAGAGACAGGGCTACCGGACACGGAGCAGCCGCAGCGCGAGGTCCAACGGTCCCTAGCACAGAGTAGACCATCGGCGGCGTCTCAAAAATGTACACGGCCGTCGCAAACCCTAAGTTGTTCACCCCTCTTTGCCTCGCAAACCACACTATTAATAGCATTAATAGCAACGACCAAGTCCCGACTTCGCTCAGAAAATCGATCGCTGTATCCCCGTCGTTGCTGCCTGTGCGTGGGGCTTCGGTGCTTCGCCAGCCACCCAAGATATCCCAAGAGCGATAGCCTTTTCGGCGGTGCCGGTAGAAACAACCGGCCGCTACCCGCGGCGCCCCGGCGAGGACGCGAACCGTCGCTCGCCTTGTTGGTTGCCCTCTGATGTTCGTTGACCCTTGTGCGTTATTCGATCTAAAAAATATATACGCTATTCCTTGATAGACCCACACGCATTTTTTTCGCGAAATTATATTCGAATCGAATCATTACTTTTTCTTCTGTTCTATTCATCATGAAAAAGGTTGTTCGTTAAGACGGGCCCTAACAAGAAATGACGAGAAGTTCGGATTTACTTGCGATGCCCCGCTCAATTTTTGCGTGTGTCGATTCAAAACTCAAACTTCAGATTTGCAGCGCATGGGCAAACAAACCGGAAACACGCGTTTTTGTGTTCTCGCTGTATCCAGACAAGTTATGGCCGTTTTATTTTTTTCGGATCGTTGTATCGGTCATATCCCCCGAAGAAATCTAAAAAAAGGTGAGTTTTTCGTTCGTTGGTTGGTGCATGATCAACACGGTGACTCACATCCCAATATGCAAAATTTAGCCAGGCATCACCGAACACCGAAAACATGAGCTCCATGCAGCTCGCAGTGACTCTTTGCAGGTCCAAGTGGACGTGGTACATATTATATATTTATGCCGGTATACCCTAAAGCCATTCAGATTTTGGAGGCCATGTGAGCACGCTTCATGCGCATGCTCGAGGCGAGCGTGTTCAATATGATTCAAGTATGTAGGATGTATGTATGTAATTGATTTCGACCCAAAAATATCACGTATTGTATCTGATTTTGGGCACAGCCCTCGATTGTTTGTTGTTGTCTGACGCACCCTCTCCGGGGATGGGGCACATTGAACGAACGCAGGGACGACACGGCACGGCAACAAGTCTAGGCAGAACTTACGTATGCTACAGTAGTACGCGTACCACAAACTGCTGCGGCTACCAATATCAAGGGGGATTATTTGTTGTACCTTGGTTTGCCTGCTTTTCCCTTTGATTCTCGCTACTTGATATTGTATCCATATTATTATTGGTGTTGTTTCCTTAGCTTATCCGTTTAAAATATTTACCACATCCTCTATCCCCTGAGGGGGGGTACGAGCTGGGCCAGCCAAGACCTTGCTAGAACAGTCGATCGGCTATGCCCTGCTCAATAATGCGTCTTGAAACCTGATTTTTTGGAACGGTGTCCTTATGTACCAACCAACCTTTTCGATGCCATCCCTTTTTGCTTTATTTTTCCCTCAGGATCCATGACCGATCCAACGATCCGTAAAATGAAAAAATGGTCATAACTAGTCCGAAAAAGAAGAGTAAAAAAAGGGATGACACGGAGTACATTCATTCGCATGTGTGTTTCAAATCCGTGGTAAAAAAATCAGATCGAAAAGTGAAAAATTGAGCGGGGCATCGCAGTCAAGCTGTCGTTTTCGTTATTACTTTTTTTCAGTATATAATCGTTTTTTTTTGTTACCAGGTATATCTCTTGATGGGTGATGAATTGCCCAATGCAACTTACATCGATCGTCTCCTCGTGTCTCAAGCATTGTCTACACCGAATTTCAGCTTGATCGGGAACGACTTTTTTTTTAGCTGTCATAATAAATCAGTTTCAAAATCTGATCAAAAAACAGATTTTTTGGTACTTTTGGGTTCTCGCGGATATCTCGGCGAAATCGAGTCGGACTAAAAATGAAAAAATAAATGTTCATGTCCTTCATTTTTTTGCATTTTCAATAACATGTCAAGATCATCGCTGCCAATTTTTGAAGCCTCACTAGCAAAATTGGCGGCGCTAGAAGCTAACAACAAAAAATCCGTTTCAAGGCTGGCCCAGCTCGTACGACATCAGATTTTTCGTCTTCCCTTTCGAAACCTTCATTCCATTCCTTACTTTTTATTCTCTCTTTTATAGGATGTACACGACGTGCCTGTCGTATCCAGCACGCATGATGACACGGCATCGCATGTACCAGGTACTCTGTTTATTGAAGAACAATGATGCAGTCCCCGGTGGCTTGATAGGTAGTCCGCGCGCCGATCAAGATCAATTTCGGGGGTTCAAGTCTCACCGAGTGCATGCTCAGGGGCTCTTTCTTTCATAAAAGAATTTGATTAGCGGAAAGCGCGTGAGCGTGAGTCAGCTAAAATTCGATGTGAAAAACGAGCAGTGGGAATGCTGAACCCCATGCGCGATAAAAAGAGATGCACGTACCGGGGGGACAAGGGTAGGCACCTGTGACCACGGCTTGTCCAGAAGGGCGTCGAGAGTACCACCTCCTACGAACTAGGCTGGAATGTGAAGGTGATGATTTAAAAAACAAAAACAAAAAAAAATGATGCGGTATCTGTGTGGGGTAGTTTTGTGACCATAAAGTTTGGATGCCCTCGGAAAATATGAAAAATCGGCACGAACACGGGTGTGCTGGAACACACACCACATGAACATATATATATATATATACCAGGTATACTCTTTCCAATGATAAGATATCCTGTATCCTATTGCCAAAACGATAGTAGCGTTTGTCCCAGATTCATTTGTATTTTCACTGACACGTCGGTCATGCTATTTTTTCATAATTTCATCAGTTCATTGACCGGTCGCCCTGGTAGACAAGTGGTCAGCTTCAAAGACCATTGGTATTGGTACCCAAGTTCAAATCCCACCGTGGTGAGACTTTATTTGAAAAAGTAAGAAAGGTACCAATTGCTGAGAGCGCCTTCGTTGCGTGGGTAGGCAGAATTCGACGCAAGTCGACGAGGGAAGAAAG
>JBBMHQ010066987.1:0-13706 GCA_037834295.1 Postelsia palmaeformis
GCCACCACCATCACCACTACCACCACCATCACCACCGTGGCCACCAGGCTCCGTAGTCGCGATAGCGCCTGACATCTTTCGTCTACCCTGCAGACGCCCCAATCGCCCGCAACGCCTGCTGGCCGCCGCTGCAGCAGAAGAAGCTGGGTCACCGTCGCGCAAGGCCGCCGATGCCTCTGCCGGATGCTTTGCTGCCTCCGCCCGGCTCGAGAGAGAACGCGTGTTCCACTCGGCGGCGATCGACACCCCGCAACCAACCGGGCGTGGCTCGTGGAGGAGGAGGTGGTGGTGGCTCGCGGCACGAGATCTCGCAGGGAAGGGTGCCCGAGTGACGGTGGTGTTAGCGGTGGTATTAGCTGTGGTGGTGGTGGTGATAGTGGTGGTGGTGGTGGTGGAGGCGGTACGTGCTGACGTCGCCGCCGTTACTGCGGGAGACGACGAGGAAGAGGTGGGGGAAGATGGGGAGGAAGAGGGGGGGGGGGGGGAGAGAGGAGGAGGAGGAGGGGGCAGAAGGCCTGCGTTTTTTACCTCCGGGTAGACGAGGGGCAGCGTCGATTTTTTCTCTCGCGGTCTCACCGCGAAGGTCGCCGCTGGCGCCGGGGCGCGCGGATAGAGATAAGGAATTGGAGGAGTGAGAGGAGCCGACAGCGTCGACGCGCTGGTTATTCGCGGGGGAGTTGTCAATGCTGCCACCGCCGTGTGTAACTTTGTCGAGTCCACCATCCTCCACGTTAGAGCCGTCTCTTGAGTGAGCTACACTCCAGGTGTCGCTAGAGGCACCGCCCATTGGGTCCATTTCCAAGCCAGCGACGGCGGCGTCCGCGGCAGTGGTTGTAGCGCAGCACCAACTAGGCACCGTGGACAACCCCAGCGGGTGCGATAGGCCGCGGGATAGCAGCAGTGGGGGCGGCAACGGCGACTGCTCCTCTGGCCCGCCCACCAAGGACACCGCAGGCGAGGTAAAGTCACGCGCGCGCCACGCTGTCGCCAGGGCGTCCTCCATCGCCGTGAGTTTTCCACCCGCCTCCGAGGCAAGAAGACGGGCATCGATGCTGGCATGGCGAGTTCCTATGCCCTCACTCCTCCCGATTTCCGTTGGACCTTCCGTCGAGCCTTCGGCTGTGCCTCCTGCCGCGTCTCCTGGTTCGCCTCGGGCTATGTCTCCGGCCGCCCCTCCGTCTATGCCTCCGGTTATCAGGCGGCAGCGAGCGTCGCGCCCGAGATCGGCGTCATCGTCAGGCGGCTTCGCCGATGAAGGGCTGGTGCCCATGTCCTCGGCCACGCTAGTCACACGCACGCCGTGGCCGCGGGGTTGGGGGATGCAAGCAGAAGTCGGAGAAGACGATGATGGGGATGACGACGACATCGCGGACGTCGTCTGCCACGACTCGAGCCCAGCAACGGCGGTGGTGTAATGCTGTGAAGTCTCCCTCGCTGCCGCTGCGACCGCCGCCGCCGATACAGGGGTGGCGGAGGCTACTAAGCCCAAAGAGTACGTCTGCTGCGCAGGCGCTAGCTCCTCCGGCGCCGCCAGTGCTGCTTCCGGCGGAGCGGGTGATCGCGAAGCGTCGGAAGATGTCACCGTCCGGTACCTTATGGCAGCGTCGGGAGCTGTAGTAGCAGCCATCGCCTCCGGCACACCAACATCGTCGCCTGGAAAATGAAGTGGGACATACAAGGCATTGACCTTGTCATTATTTTTTATTGTTATACAAGTATTACAAATACTTTGTTGGGGGTATCGTTTCGTGCAGTATTGGGGACATTCAAAAGGCATCAAAGCTTCAAGCTGTACAGCAACCCGGCCATCAGACCTCAAGACGGCTCGAACAAACAGCCTCTGGCAAAAAGAAAAACGCTTTCTCGAGTATTTCAGCGGGGAAGAGATGGGGGGAGGAGGAGGGGTCGTGCGCGTGTTCAGCGCATCCCACGGGCCCGGCTTGGCCCGGAGCGGGGCGCGGGCTGGAGGCAAGCCGAACGTGTATGAACAGCATGAAGGAGGAAACAGAGTCGTCGCGCGGAACCCCCGTGTCAAGCACCAAAACAACACTGGTATGCGCGCACCCTTTACCTGAAAAACCACATGATATCGGCATCGGCGAGGACACGAGGGTGGTGGTGGGCGTGGAAGGCGGACTTCTACTTCCTGCTCGAGCTGGCGTGGTTTCGCAAGGGGAGTTGAAGATCCACTGGCTGGTGGGAGAGGGGGCCGGCGCCTGGTGGTGCCAGGCTGAGTTGGTCGTCGTTGCCGCCATCCTGGCCGTCTTCGACGCAGGGTACATTTCTGCCGCCGCTGTTCTCGTCCTTCTCAAAACGCTGTGAGCTGTGAGCAGTGAGCGGGTGCCTGTGTGTCGGACGGTGCAGCAGTTTTCAGTTCAGTTTTCAGTTTTCAGATTTCAGAGGGTTCTTGGACCGAGATGAGCGGCGAGCGATGGGATATGTATAGCCGTTTTATTGCCAGAGGAAACGAAATCGCCAGAGCTGAGACCGACTTCGGCCGCGACAAGCGAGCACAGGGTTTTCCGACCCTCGGGAGATCCCCAGGGTGCCGGGGTAGGCTAGCAGGCACCCTCCTCTCCCTGTTGCCTCGCGCTCACCTAGCAGCTAGAAGTACGACTGCTGTACGTTGCTGTAACAAGCTTCAGTTCAGTGATTTGATCCGACGTGCCGACAGAATCCAACACAAAAACCAACAAGCACCGACCCACGGAAAATAATCCGGGACTGATTGGGAAGCGTCTTCGACACCAGACAAGCTGACTCGGGTACCTGAGCAGGTACGCACGAACCGGGGTGCCTTCCTTGGTGTCGTCGGGCCAAGTGTGTCGGTGATGTGGGCCTTGGTACCCGGTCAGATTTAAGGATGAGTGTCCAGTGTCCAGCGTCCAGCGTCATCGAGTGTCCAGTTCTCCAGACTGAATCTATTGCGGCGGAATTACGGTCATATGTGTCGGTTCGGGGAAATTATCCTATATTTTCGTTTTTAGGCGGCGGAACTACTCGGGACTTTTATCTTAGTTTTAGTGGATAAAGAATATAGAATAAAGAAACATGCTGCAATCAATCTCTGGTCCTGCCGTCTCCCTCTTCTCGAATCTAACCTCTCTGACCTCTCTCGCTCTGCACAGAGGTGCCCACCACCACCACCACCACCACCACCATATTCCTGTGCAGCAGGACCCACAGTAACACTGAACGCCTCGTTGTCTAGTGGATGGGCCGAGAGTCGTGTGGTGAGCGACGGCGAGAGATAGAATCGCTGAAATCGTCGGAGGGGGGAGCAAAAGAGCCAATCCAATCTGTGACCAGGTGAGAGAGGTGAGCGCACGAGAGCGAAAAGGTATCGTCGTAAATTCGCCCACAGAAACAGGCAGCGACGTCTGATAGGATAGAGTTTGCACGTGAGTACAGCAGCAATGCCCCCTGTGGGAGCGTGGAAGGCTTGCTGCCTTCGCGGTATGACGTGACACTAGCAATGGGAATAGCGAGGCGACGGAGCCTTGAAGCAAATGAGAAAACGAAAGAAAAAGCGCACCGATCTGCTGCTTGCTGCTGCTGCTGTGTGCGGCTGATAAACATTTTTTTGGGAGTATAATAGGCACTCTCCTCGTTTGCCCTCTGCCTGGTGGTGATGCTTTGGCTTGCTTTGCTGCTGCGCTGGTGTGCTGTGGTGGTGCTCAGGAGTTATGTGCAACAGTATGCCAAACTGCGTACGGATAGAAGCTTGGTATACTCGTAGCTATACTATAACTGTAGCTGCTGCTGTATCGTTATCAAAGATAGGCTCAGGGCTCTACACCATCATCAACAGCAAAAGAACCCTCGTATCTCGCACCCGGTAGAGTTTTAGGCCTCTTTGCGGTGCCCGCCGTCATATCATAGCTGCGTACCCCACGAAGCGCAACTAACTGCGCTGTAACTAAATGCTGTGCGCTTTGCTGCTGCTGCTCCTGCTCCCGCTGTGTACACAGCTGCTGTGTACACAGCAGTATACACATCAATTTTCTATTCATGTGTGTGTAGTCTGAACAGTGACCTCCAGACTCCGGACGTATACCTAGCTTGTCGTACTGTCAAGATCGCATAACGCAAAGCACTGCCCAGAGGGTCCTTACGGCACTCACTCGTCGTGTCGTCATATGACCCCCATACTACAGATTATACGAATGATATGATTCTCCTATTAAATACCAGGTACGAGTATAGCGACGTGGCGACACAGCAAACCGAACAACAAGTAAACGGGCGTGACGGGAAGTAAAAAATATTTCTATAACGTACGTACCAGGTAAAAGATAAATATTTTGGTCACGGGTCGCGGATCAGGTTGTGTGTATGATATCATCTCTGGACCGTTCAGGAAACTCTTCTATTCTGACCAATCTCCAGATAGATCCTGGTATTGCTGCTGCTGCTGCTGCTGTATCCACACTCACTTTTAGTATTAATATCAACAATAATGAGAGGAATGCAGTCAGTCCCGTTTTGGGGACAAACGAAATATAAATTGTATGGTTTGTACCCAAAACGGGACTGCAGCTCTAAAAGGGCTACCTGGTACCTGATACTGTAATGTACCTGGTTACAATAAATACCAGGTAATATTATTGATAGTAATCCTGCGTCGTGGTGAGTGGAATTTGGTCCTCGCACACCCAATTGTCGAGTGTTGTCGCTCTACTACTATTATTTAATAACTAACTATTGATTACACATATCCTTATAGTATTATTATTTTTTTTATTTTTTTTATTTTTTTTTTATTATTGAGTGCAATTAAATATTAATAGTATACTACCACTTACTGCTGGACAGAGGATCGTTTCCAAATATGCACATCCCTGTGGTACCCGGTATTCATTAATAAACGGTGACAGGAAATACACCCCGAAAACAATCCCCACTCGTCGGGGCTATGATACACAATCACTCGTTGATTTCTGCATACTTAGTTTATACGTCGTATATATATCGTCCTTCCTACAGACTTTTGTCTGTATCTCCCTCTCGTTGGTGTTGCTTCGTCCGCGAAGCAGATATCTGACCTTCCTGAGCACGTATCCTTTCTGTCTATTAATACCACAGCCTTTCTGAAGTCCTTGCGTCTTTTGTGTGTTTTGGTTTTAGTCTTGTTTTTTTCTTTTCAGACTTTTGTTTTAACTTTTTCTGGTTTTTATTTCGCCTTCTTGTTCTTATTTTCCCTGGTCTTGCTCGTGATGTTGTGTCCTCGTACCCGGTACGGCGCTGGCATTTCACTTGCTTGGCACTTGAATTTCGATTTTTGTTCGTAGGTTTCCTCACCGTAGTCTGTGACCACAGAATAAGTATATATTATATCTCTCTGTAGGATAAGGAACCAGGACGGACACTGGGTACACTGATGAAGCTGGGTAGAAAGGACGATTTATTGTGAAGACAACAGCAACAACAACAATAATGGACATCCCCGCACGTATATATATATATATATATATATATGTATATATAGAGAGAATGGAGATCCTTTTACTCTCGCACGTATAAAATGGGTATCCCCGCACGAGGCCAAATAAAACCCCCGTAGCACGCGCGTTCGAAGTTGTCACACAGAAAGCTCGCAAGGTTGAGTTTCGACGACATCCTCGATCTCAGAGCTAGCTTATACTCGATCGAGTAATACGTAACTTTACGTTTTAATTATTTGATAAATCATATTATTGTCGGATGACAAGCCTTTAATACATAATATACAGTATGTACTGTATACTCCGTATATTGGTATATATATCAGGTGCCTGTTGGAGGTATATGCTGCTGTCTTGTACACAACAAGTCTCATTTCAGTAGGGTGCTATGAGTAGGAGAGTGTCCCGTCGCGACGGCGGTGTCCCATCACGACGGCGGTGGACCCGACCCGGCGGGTCTCTCGAGGTGCATGTATGGCATGTGATGACCCCGTCATGGCTCTCACGTTTGGCGTCCGTCTCGAGTCTCATCGTCTCACAAGTCGGTTCCAAGCGAACCAACCGACTCGGGTGGGGACGAGACAAGAGAGATGTCTCTCTCTCCTGGACAGAGTGTGTAACATTGTTGTTGTGACGTGAGAGGGTGGTGCATGCTTTTAGTCGAGCTTATGCGCACGCATACTTCTGCTTGCACACCTACCTATATCCTACACTACGAGCACAGAGCAAGCAGTATTGATGGCGGTATGCCAAAACATTGCACACCTCGAACAAATAAGTTTCTACCCCACACACAGCAGAGCAGTAGATCACCTTACTTCCTGCATGATACTTCCTGGCGTGCTGTTATATATGAGAGGTTGTGCAGGAGGATTTACATTAATACCTGGTATCATTATCCTCCTAAATACAGATCCAACCCAGGAAGCATATGCTACACTCGTACATACAATATATCATGCAGATTCCACAGGTCCCACGCCCGGCAACACTAGTTTAACCCCCTCAGGGCCGCAGTTTTATTTTGGGGGCAAAGCATTCTAATTCCAAGTAGTTTGTCGCCAAAACGGGACTGCAATCTTGAAAGGGCAACAGTAGTACAGTAGATCGCAAAAGGTCGGGATCAAATCTGCCCTCCTTGGAAGGTCTAGACATCAATTGTGTGTGTGGGAATCGGCCGGCAGGAAGTGTATGAGGAATCCTGCTGATTTACTGAAGGATATTCGGTTTGTATCGGAATCGCATCTACGCTGTATTGTCGGAAGGCAAACACAATGATAGTTATAATTGTGTGTGTGCGCTCTTCACACTAAACCGTTATCTCTACCCGTCCACATCCAGCGCACACAGCCAGTGTCCTTGCGGTTCTTCAATCCTACAGAGATTCAAGATCTCTGATCACAAAACTACGCCACAGGAATGTACAGCAGTAGTACGTTGCTGTGCAGTAGGCAGAGTAGGCATTACGATGCCATGTATCATCGTACTGGGTACGACGTGGGAATGGTTGATCTGTTCGAGGTGAGTTATTACCCATCCGTAGGTGGATACCGAAACACAACCCCCGCAGATATAGCTCCCCAAGGTTTTGTCGGTTTTCCCACGAGATACTTGATACATGATATATATTGTAAGCTTTTAACTTCGCCGCGAGAAGAAAGTCTCCCACCAAAATATAGAGAGAGCCACAGCTTTAACGGGGGACAAGACACAACTAGGACCAAATATTTTCTGGTAGAAATAGGGATATACTTCGAAGTATACAGTTCTTTGTGCGTACCGTAGGCCCTACTAACTACTGTAGTCCCCCGTCATAGCGCAGTCAGCCTTGGCGAGCACCCTGCATGACATGATTCATACGTACATACGTAAAGATAAGTTATGAATACCAACACCACCATACCTTCACATAGTCCACAGCAATCAAAACGAGGTGTGGGGGAGTTAGATTAAGGGCGGATTGTCATTCCCCAATTTCGTGAAAGAGAGGGACGCAATATGTTTATTTCCTATTACAGGGGATCATAGTAAATAGAACCTACGGTACACACAAAGTCCTATATATTTATGATGTTTTACACAAAGCATCTGGTCTTATTTTACTATGGTCCCCCGTTATAGCGTCCGAGGATGGTAAGGCGTGATTTCGAGGCGGGGACAAAACATATCTCACCCCCAGGTAGCCCAGGTACTGCGCGAAGCCTAAGTGTACCTTCGACCCTTCCTTTGCTGCGGTTTTGCTTTACGTCGTACACGAACGTGTAGGGATGGATGGAAATAAACAACTAACGGCTTGAGCGAGTGTGGATTGATTACTTTTGGCTGCATCTACATCTACAGTAGTAGAGAGAAACGGTATGGATGCAATGGATGCAAATTCAATCAGTCGATGGCATCGGAAAGACTTTCGGTGGATGATGTCATGGGCTCTTCGGCAAAACAGGAAAGCGGCGGCGGCGACCACCGGAAAAAGTATCAGAGAGGTAAACAACGAAATACTATATACACGTCCGCGCGAAGAGCTCTCTCGCTCACGCCGCGTCGATCAGGTTGAGCGTAGCCTCCCTCTCTGGCATTACCAACGTTCGGTACTGCGGGTGTCTCAGATGAGAAGGGTCATGTGGCAGGGGAGCTGTGGAAATCTTGGGAGATGAGATAATGAGCAAAAGTACGGTGACGGGGTAGGGGTGGGGAATGACGAGAGGGTAAGCAAGCACAACAAAGAACGCCCACGGGCCTACTGTAGAGCGAGGTATGGCACGCATAGCCGCCCTCGACCGTTTCTCTTCTCCCGCTTTTCCCCCATCGCGAAAAGCCTCCTCTCGCTCACACCACGCTCTTGTCGTTTAGTGGAAGTATTGAAAGCGTCACGAACTGTATGTAGCATCCACGCAACTGCTGTGAATGAGGACGTTCGTTCGCATTCCGACGCAGGGGTCCAGGGGCGAGTGTAGGGATGCAGGCGGCAATAGAGTTTGTCGTTGTATAGGTATGGGTAGTGAGACGGAATGGGTTGTCAGAGGGCGGGGGAGGTGTCGTCTCCCCGGCAGGTATTGGTACAATGGATGGACGCACTCCCGTTGTCCTCAAAAGGCCGTTTACCCCTCTAGAACCGCAGTTCCGTTTTGGGGACAATTGGGCACAAAGTACTTGGAATTAGACTGCTCTGTCCCCAAAATGGTACTGAGGTTCTAAAAGGATAAAGATCCACCTGGCAGAGGTAACACGCACAACCGTCTTCAGCCGAAACACGGTGGATGTCTTTAGGCCGGACACCCACCTCACAATGCATTATGTGTGCCCGTATGACGCCAGGTTCACCAGGTGAAAAAAACATCACGAGCTTTTCACCTGTGGGCACGATATACGGCTCCTTTCTGCGCGCCTCCTATGCCAGTGAGAAGAGGGGGGCTTGCCGTTTGCCGGCACCTGGTTTCCGATAACAGGGTTGACACACTGTGTACGAGACGAATAGCAGCAAGCTAACCCTTGAGTCAATCAGACCCGATCGACCATTGGGTGAGAATAGCTCTTGTATTAGCTTACCCTGGGCTGGGCAATTTATCGGTTTTGTAGCCCTTTCGCTCGGTGGGCAATACCTCCACATTTGACGTCGTCGAGGACACGAGTTCGAATCTCACTTCGGGGCGTTTCTTTTAGAGAAAACCTTTCGCGCGCGTGTCCCTGAAAAAGCATGCCTCCCTGGTTACCCAGATATCGAAGCGAAGCCGGTATGTCCACGTACGGCCGTATGCGGAACCGTTACGTCCCAAAATATCCCGCCTTTCAGAGGTGAGGGAGAATGTTACAAGGTTTTCCCTGGGCTGGTTAGTTGGTCGGCGTCTTCCCCCCAACAGATTGCCCAGTGGGTAACACCTTCACATAGCCCCTTTATATTGAGCACAGTGTGTGTCAACCATGTTCTCGAATAAGCGGCACTACACTGAGTGAAAAATCTTGTCGAGTTCTGCGGGTTGGACTGTTCGATGATCCTACGATCAAAACGGGAGCCCGCGTAAGGACCATCCCTGCGATAACGACCATGAACTGGCTCGGGTCGTCGCGTTTCTGCCGGACATGCTTCGTTTGAGCATCCAAAGCCCCGCCAGGCAACCCCTACAACCTGCAACGGGTTTTTGCCCACGTTCGCAGGCTGGACTGTGCAAAGATCCTATATTAAGATCTGTTAGACAACTCGCACAAAACGGGCATGAAACGTTCAGATCGCGTTCTGCCAGCTGGTTTCTCCGAAGATTTCAAGATTCGCCAGGCAACCCCTTCAACCGCGTTCTGCCCTATCTGGTACCTAGTAGGGTTTCCACCTCGTCGTCTTCTTTTTCGACTCCGGGCACACGGTTCTAGGAGAGAAGAACGAAACATATTGATACGTAGGAAACACGAAATCCACACGATGCCCAAATAGATTCGAACCGCCGTACTATATCCTTAAGAAAACAAACATTATTGCTTTAACGCCGAAAGTGGATGCATATATTTAGTACCGCACTGGAAACAGATTGTAAAGAATAAAGCGAATTACGTACTGCCGTACGAAATTCGCAAAGACGAGCGCGATTGTGCCACCTTCGAAATCGGGGTGGGTCGCAAGGAAACGACGAGTAAATGGTTGACGGGGAAGTTTCATCATTTCCGTGCCGAAGATGAAGTGACATCATTGATCTAAAAAAAGAGGGGCGCCATAGATATACTTTACTCCTCGTAATGCGTGCGCAGAAGGGATTACCAGTCAGAACTAGGCAGAGCAGATATCGCGACAAAAGCACCCACATATACGAGATCATCTGACCCGTGGGTCCTCCGAGGCAAGGAGTTTTTCACAAATGTTGGCGACCATCCTGAGACCACACGAACAGCGACAACAACACATCAGCAAGAAATATTTTTTTCATAGCTCCATCCATGGGCAACGCCGCCGAAAAAAAAACGTTTCCCCAGCACCACTTTTCTCGAGAAAATCCAAGGATATATCCGCACCCACGTGCGTTTTCCTCGGGGTGGTTGTTCCACAGTACAGGAACACCGCAAAACCATTTCAAACGCTTATCTCCAAGCAACTACACCGTTGCGGCAATGCCCCCGGGGGCAAAGTAGGTAACAGCACCCCCGGCGGCACGTTTAGCTTAGTACGCCCCCCGGAATCGGGGGCACATTAGGCTGAAGTGCCCCCGAGAATGTGAAGTATACCGTTAGCACCGCGCGTGCGATGACGGTTACCGTAGGGTACCAGACCCGCCTGAGGGCTGTTCGCGGCATTTACCGCCCCCGTGGGAACATAAATATGTTTGCGGCGGTCATCTCTTCTCGCCGGATCTACACAAGACTCGATAAATCGTCACCCCTCGGAGCATTTTTCTGCAGGCACAATACAAGCTCGAGTGTATATACTTACATACTCCGAATATAGACAATGTGATGAATGAAGCATGCGAACACAAGCACGCGCGACTACTGTCTGGGCCTACGGCGGCGGTAGATGCCGCGGATAACCCTCAGGCACGCCGACAAAAGCAGTGTCCTACGGTCGCAGTCATCGCGCGCGGTATACATACACACATAAAAGCATACGTTGATATTTTCGGGGAGCCTGTAGCCTAATTTTCCCCCAATTCCAGGGCGTGCTGTAAGCTCGTGAAGCGCCACCGGGGGAGGCGTTAACAAGAGTGCCCTTGGGGGCACTTTTGTCACCTCTCTTGTGTTTTTTTCGAGAATGCTGTGTTCGATCCAATTTTTCTTCATGACGGATGCGTGCCTCAAACGGGGCAAAAGTGTTTCGATCATCGTGAGGTGTGCACCACTTTTTGTGAAGCTGTTACGACGGTTTCAGACAGCTCGAGAGAGTTGCCAGAAATTCATATATACACAGAGATCGATTTGTGAATACTAAGTGAAACGAATTCGATTTAAATATATATATATATATATATACCGGGTTTATTATATAATACATATATAAATTGCAGAAAAGTGTATTCTGGACGTCATTTCCGAACTCGCTTTGGACGAGAAATTGAGCGGCATTTTTCAAAAACAGGGCGGAAAACAACACCTCTCCTCGATCCACACCAGGTGCGAGGAAAAGTGTGTGTTTCTTGTTTTTTGTTGTTTTCCAGGTGAAGATGTACAATAGCATTATTTCCTTCTTTGACGACACTTTCTCCTCAAGTTGGTTGACGTTGTCAATACGATTGTCAACTACTGTGTACCAGGTAGTGTCGAACTGATTGTCAAGTTGGTCGCCAAGGTGGCTGTCGAAGTGGTTGTCAATTCGATTGTCAACTACTACTGCTGTAGATGTCAAACATATCGTCAAGCTGGCTGTCCATTTGGTTCTCAAACTGGTTGTTAATGTGGCTTGGCAAACTAGTCGCCAGACTAGCTAGCTGGCACACTTGCTTGCCAATATGGCGGTAAAAAAAAAGGTAAAAAGGTCGTCAAAACGGATGTCAACGTGCTTATCAGCCGTTATTTCCAAACGTGGGGGTCACACGGATTGTTAAAGTAGTTGCCAAACTGACCGTCAAAACTGGTTGTCAAAATGATTGCCAAATAGGTTGTCAAGCTGGGTTTGTTTCGGGGAGGATAGCGCCGACACTTTGTGTGACTTTTTTCGACTACTCAGAACCGCCAACATCTACAGTACTCTGATTTTATTCATGACAACAACTGCCTTTGGGAGAAGTTTTAAGTGCACCTGCCTCCAGCTTGTTTTTTCACAGGGGCTTTTGGTTCGGCCCTGAAACGCCGCACGCAATTGGTTGGGCCTCTTTTTGGCTGGAACGTTGTGAATACCGTATAATACAACACGCAAGTTAGCACACTAAATATCGGATATCGATACCGGAATCGATTTCGATATGGTACCGATTGTAAAAAAAATATTTGATACGATATTTACATTTGATGGACTACAATCGAGTTCCTTCCGATACTGATAGACAAGAAAAACTAATCGATACGATATTTATACGAAGTATTTGATGAACGAAAATCGATTTCGATACGTCACTGACACAAAACAAATACTGATCGACACGGTACTGATATTCGATGAACGTTACTCGAATTCAATACGATAATGATAGACAAGAAACTACCCTGGTAATCGATAGGACATTTCTGTATGATGAACGATAATCGAGCTCGATACGATACTGATAGGTAAACACAACTAGTCGATACGATAAGGATATTTGATACCTGGTAGATTGAAGCTCCTCCTTCATTATACACCTGCATAGAAACACGGGGGGTAACAGTGAAGTTGGAGGGTAGAACACGATATTCGATGGGTACGACAGATAGGAAGTTCGATATTTCGAAAATATCGGAAAGTCCGATACTTTATCCAACGCTAATGTGATAGTACACACCCTCGGACGATTTCGCCGGGCTGATTTGCTCCACAAGGCGCAACCGCCGAGTGACGTGTCGATGGCAATATCTCGACGAGATGTCTCCAAAGGCAGTCGTATTGTTATTGTCTTTATGTGTTCCCTCCTGATTTTGGAGGGAAAACGGATCCAGGTCTGTCTACGGGTCGGGCCAAACCTCGCGGGTTAGGTCGGGTTGGGTCTGGTCAGGATGACTGGACCCGACCCGCGAGAGATAACCCGACCTGACCTGCTGCTGACCTGCTGCTGGCCTGGCTTGACCTGACCTGACCCGACCAGACTCGACCCGACCCGCGAGGTTGCAAAAAGTTCCCTGGCCCATGAGAAGCCCTGGGGAATTAATCATATTGCCCTGTAAGGGGTGTATATCATCTTGCGTGTTTTACGATATGATTATGCCGCGCTTCCTTCGTCGTTAGGTGGTCCATATATACCAGGCACCACTCTGTCCCGAAAATGTAATGACCGATTGTATATTAGCATTCAATCAGGAAGTTTATTATATTTTGAGACAGGCTGGTACACGAAACTATTCCGATACCGTTGCACCACTCTGTCTTATGTTTCGGTGTCATATCAATGCCCCAAACAGTCCGCAAATTCTACTGACAGGAGTGGTGCAATAGAAGCGAAAATACACACATTTTGTGTTTTTTTTTCCCCCGACGGTAGGTGATGACGCGTGTTTTTGTTGAATAATTACCAGTCGCCCCCCTCCCCCCCTTGGGTGCCTTGGGTGCAACATCAAACTGGACGACCAGGGAATCGTGAACCGACTACGGCAGCAGCAGCAGCAGCAGTAAGTGGAGGAGGAGGAGGAAGGGGGGGGGGGGGGGGGGGGGGAGGGGGG
>JBBMHQ010066998.1:0-13700 GCA_037834295.1 Postelsia palmaeformis
CCACGTGGGATTTGAACTTGGGTACCAATACCAATGGTCTTTGAAGCTGACCACTGGTCTACCGGGGCGACCGGTCTATGTACGAAACTTATTACGCAGCTTGCAAAGCTGAGTATCAACTATTTAATCAGTCGCACTCACAGCTAGCTGACGTATTTCGTTTTCTTAAAAAATGATACGTAGCGAGCAGTATATTACAGTTCGGGACATAGTTACGGTTCGACGAATCAACAGTAACGAAAATACGGTTCGATGATCGATGAGTTGCGCCGCTACACGTAGTACGTCGTTTGAATTGAGAATTGATGGTATAGCACAAGTTGCAGCGAGATCTGCTGACAGTCCCGTGGGACGAGAATAAGCGCGCAATCCCTCTTCGATGCCACTCTCCTTTCACCTCCAGTTCCTGAACTCTCACCAGTTCATCGTGATAAACCGACTTGTCCTGAGAGCGACAATTAACTACTGAGATGCCATCGTGTTACACATCTTGACCAGTGCAGCCGAGGCTGTCTAACCGCAGCGTCTCGCGCTGGCCTCGAAATACCGCCATCGGCCAGGCGTGTGAGACCAGTCCTAGTCGTAAGGCTTGGGGACAGTCCTCACCAGACGACCTGAAAACTAAGAGGGGTGCCATGGTATAAACCCCATGACATCGCCATGGACTCCCATACAATCCCATGGCAATGCGAAGGCTCCGTCATGGAAGCGTCGTGGTAATGCATTGGCAATTTGAGCGCGTTTAAGACATTTCATTGGCGTTCATAGGCTTTCACGAATTGTCATGAGCTTTCACAGCAACGCCGCCCGGGGTGCGATGGCCATCCACGACCTTTTGCCATGGGGTTTCACGGCACCGAACACCATGGCATGCCACGAACAAATGTTATGGCCTCGCCATGAAATTTCAACTTCCCCTTGTTGTCATGGGATGCCCATGGCGCTGCCATTGTTTTTTTCCGCGGTATGTCCATAGCGTTGCCTTGACAGCCCGTGGCAATGCAATTACATCGTAATTAGACTTGAACAAATGTCAAAGTACGCCATGACAATTACATACTATGCTCATGGCAATGCAATCAGTTGGACACGTGTTACGCCATAGGGCAGCAGTAATGTTCCCTCAATAATGTCGGCTGGCAGTGCCGGCTGCCCGTTATTGTGCCCGTGAAATACCTCGGCACAGATGGGATTAGCCAGCAGTGTAGCAGTGTGCGGAGTAGTGCCGGTTGCCGCGATAGTTCCGGTACTGTTGGCTGGCGCGTATGTACCGGCCCTATAGCGGGGTCATCACAGCAGTGTATCAGTTTTTAACCGAAGCATGTCTTCCTCGGCCGTGGCTTATTACCCAGTACTGCACTGCACATAAACATCTATTTGGCTCTTATTCCAAGTAATTTGTCCCTCAAAACGGGAGCGCAGTCCTAAGGGTGTTAACTATCGGTAAAGTACTCACAATATTGTCGGAACACCCATTAAGTTGTGCTTTACGTGTTATTTTTTGTGTATCTAGGCCGTCGGGGTGTCCTTTCGACGCGTGCTTGCCTTGCAGGGGTGGCGCCTAAGTCTTCTCGCTTGAGGAGCTGCGTATTATTGGTAAGTCACTAGTAACTCACTCAAAACTGACTTTTGATAAAACTTGTAGGCTCAGCTCGAGGAACGTTCACACGGCCTACTGCTGTAGGTGCCGACGAGAACTATTGAACAACACAAATGGGAAACATTACCGAGTAAGTACCGGGTAGGTTTTCCTTAGTTGAGAAACTGCATCGGTCAGAAATATTCGCCTTGCGAGGCTAAAAGTGCTATTCCTAGCGAAGCGCTCGTCCTTTATGTTTTCTTGGCAGTCAGTTCCTGGGTGACATATTGATTGTTTAGAACTCATCAAGCGAGGAGCCCCCGGAGGCAAAAGTAGGTGCACCTCTATCGTACCTTGTGTCTTTGACATGTCGTGGCGATGCGATGGGACGGACACGAGACGTCATGCTGCCATGGGAATTTCATGGCAATGCCATAGCTAGCAATAGACTATACAGACCATGACAGTCCGTGGGGCTGGTCTGGTGGCTTGCCATTTTACGAGAGCATCGCAAATGGACTACCTCGCAATGGTGTGGGCGTGTAACTACACAGACCCGCGGCAGTTCGTGAAGGAGGACAAGGAAGGTAGATGGCAATGCCATGATAAAACATGGCAACGTCAGCAAGGTCTCTCCATGAAAGCCTTATGACTTGATGTGGGCACTTCATCACACGACCACCGCAGTTTGTAGAAGACAGTGATGGTTCACGGCAACGTCATCACAGACCCGCGGCAGTTGGTGGAGGGCAATTATGGTTATGTCATGAAAAATAAAGGCAACTGCTCAGAGCCCATGAAAACCCCTATAATTGCCATACCAGACTCACGACAGTGCATGGAGAGCTATGAAGGATTTTGGAGGGTGGTCATCAAAGTTCATGGCCACTTCATGGCAGTTCATGGAGGATCAACGGGGATACCTGCTTCATGGACATGTCTAGGACTGAAAGCGATACGCAAGCAGTCAAATATATCTGTGATATTCTTCGCACCGGTGCTGCATACTTCGTACTGTCGGAAGCCAAACAAATGTCAAAAATAATATACCAAGGGTACATCGTAGTGTCGACTAACAAACTGTGTCTTCCCCCTCCCTCCCCGAGCGTAGATTCTCCTGGCAATCAGAGGCTTCAGCGATGCAACGGTCACGAAGATCCAGGCGGCAGCTTCCAAGGTGGACCGGTCTGGGTCGTCTGGCATGTTTCAGACGGGATTACAGTGCCGTCAGGCTCGGCAGAAGGTTATCAAGGTACAAACGGGCTGCTCTTGAGATGGATCCGGAGACTACGCACCTCCGTACGTTTTATGCAGATGCAGCAGCTGCAAGTCCCTGCTCCCAGTACTCCTTCACGAAGAATGCATTGAAAAATATTTCTACCTACCGATCGCTCCTGCTCTATTTTACTTGACTGCATTAATGGCCCGCCAACAACAGACAGCTTATAATGTGAGCAAGGCTTATAACCTCATTGGGACACAATCATTGTTTAATATTTATGTACCGTAGACTAGTATACAGGGTTACGCTATTGTACAGGATTTAATGCAGTGCTTACCGCTGAGCACGATTTTCTTAGTCCACTATTCTTGGCGTCCTTCGAACGATGAGCCTCGTGTAGTATATAATGAGTATATTCTTTGTTTTTCGTGAACTTAATGTGCTGTGATATGTTCACGAAACGAGGGCCAGGCGCACGCAATTGGGAATCGGTCGGCATGCATCCTTTACAGTGCAGTACACACAACCGAAACGAATGATAAGAAACTCTGTTTCTGGGCGTTTGTTCGGAACTATAGGGAACCGTTTGGTCTTCGTATGAATATTGAAACGCTGCGTATATTACCATCCACATCAATTGGTAGATCGCTGTTATAAGGCTTAGAGTGGGTATGTGATTGGTTCACGTTTTACCTGTATGGTGTATCTGTATTTCTGCTCGTTTCTACTACAGTATACTCCTATCGTAACATGCGCCATGCGAAGCATCGGTATAATCTCATCTCATTATGAGCTCAAATCAGACTGATGTCATCCCCCCCCTTGCACTGACATGCACAACCATCTGTCAGGAACGTCAAGCATTTACTAAGCGTAGCAATCATGCTCGTTTTACATTGAAGCGTCGAAATCCATACTAGATTTCCATGTCGACAAGAGGGCACATCGGCGACGGGAGAGCTGGAACTGCAGCAGTAGTGGATGGGGACCAACGTGCACACAAATAAGCAATCGCAGTGCCCACCTTGTCTTCCCCCATTGTCTCGCTCACAACTACGCGAGCGTAGCAGACGCACACGGGCGGACGCCGTGACACACTGCCTTTGCTGTTGGTGTGGATAGACCTAGAACCTAGGCTGGTGTTGTAGGTGTATGGCCTTGAAGGGCGTACCCTTTCCCGTACATTGGTCCGAAAGTGCTGTCGCCAGGCTAGGGTTAAGCGGAGCAGTGTAAAGACAGGAGGGGCACTTTGACAATTGTAGCCTAGTATGCACACCATTTGACTTTTTCATTGTAGTGGCTGCAAGCTTGCGTGCCATTGCATGCAACCCATCATATACCACACATTTTTTTGGTCAATAAACTCAAGTGCTTGCAAGCTTGCAGGCATTTGCATACAACTACCACGAAAGTTCAGGTAAGTGCATGCGAGCGCATCTAAATTGCATGTAGACACGAAAACTTGTGAAACTGCTACATGCAAGTTCAAACAAGTGCACGCGACGCTGATAGCCATAGAATTGCTTCGCTGATTACGGCGACCTAGACATTTTCCTACCACAGTGACATGGAGTATTTCCAAGCACAGTGACTTGAGATACTTTTATGCACAGCAACCTAGAGTTTTTTCAAACGCAGGGACCTAGACTAGGCCCATGCGCACAACGACCTAGAGCATTTCTAAGCACAGTGATTTAGAGGCCTGAGGTGCCTAGACGCATTCTACGGTAGAGGTCCTTTGTTCCTTGCAAGGAAACAAAAATGACTGACGGAGCTCCTTATTAAGGGCACTGAGGAATTACCCAATCAGGCATGCCTTATCGCTGGAAACCCATTAGCTTGTGTTTCACAATACCTTCAGTCATGGCATTGTCCACAGGGCGGTACTCTCGCATTTTCCCGGGGTAAGTTTTTTGTGAGGTCTAGAGCTGGCGAAGTGAGGACTCTCGGAAACCAGAGGGCGCATCTCTTTCGTACAGCATGCATCTCCAGAGTACTCCCCAACACGGTGACCTAAAGCCTTTCCAAACACAGCCGATCTAGGAGGGGTGCTACGCCAAGGGTAGCACTTTTTTGCCTTGTGAGGCAATATTTCTGACCGATTCAACGCGCCCTGCGACCAGCCACGCGGTAATGATCCGGTAATATACCCTTTTTTATGTATACCACAATAGTTTTCGTCTGTACTTGTAGTAGCCATGGTATTGCCCATCATATATTCATCAAAATGACGAAAACGGACACCTCCCCGATACCACCCCGCACGGTGGTCAATACATTTCCAGTCAGATTCTTAGATCGCAGCATACTACGAATACTACCATGCAACTACATACTACTGTAGGCAAGGCTAGCGCTACGGACGCGTACCGCTATTTTATATAAAGTCAGCTTTGGGCGACTTACTACTGGATGGAGCTCCTCAAGCGAGGAGCCTTCAAAAATTTGAAGGGCATTCCTCGGATTTTTTCCCGCGGGATTTATCCTGCGGTTTTTTGCGGGCTTCGGGAAATTCCCGTGGTCCCGTGATAAATATGAAATCCCGTGCCTGCACAAACGCGTCCTGTACAAATTATAATATCCGGCTCCCGCGCCACGGAGAAGTGTGACTCCCGTTCCGGCACAGGGACGTCCCGCAGCGGCTACATGCCATACAAATAGTACCGGTTAGTCCCGGGGTAACTGAGTCCCGTGGGGTATTTCCCCGGAGTCGAAAAGGCGTCCCGAGGGATGCCCTGGAAATTTGCAGGTGCCCCGCCTACCAAAGCACTCTTGCTATTAAAAGAGGTATTTTAAGCACAGCAACCTTGAGTTTTTTCAACACGGTGAGACCTCTAGAGAGTATTTCTAAACACAGTGACCCACTGGTAAGAGTATTTCAAAACGCAGCGACCTAGAGTCGTTCCAGTCACAGCGAACTTCGTAAGAGTATTTCCAGACACAGCGACCTAGCGCCCCATCCAGTGCACAGCGGCCTATATATAGCGTTTCCGAACACAGTGATCCAGAGTGATATTCAGCCACGCACAGCGACCTAGAGCGCTTTCCGGACAAAGCGATCTAGAGTTTTTCTAGACACAACACACAAGCAGGCCTCTGAGGTTGGGGTTAGGGTTAGGGTTCCGTGTCGGGGGGGTGGCCGCCGTGACATTGCAAATAACTCATTGCATACGCCCCCGTGCACGTTCAGACCATTCCATACAAATTGCATGCACTCCATGCAAGTTGCATGTGGCTTTGCTTGCGATTGTAAGCAAGCTTGCACGCAGCTGTTTAAATTAAATTATTGTACATGACCGACTATGTCTGACCGTTGCCAAATACGGCCATCGCAAAATACTGCCATCGCAAAACATGAACCTTTGCAAACCACTGCAATTGCAGAAACTGGCCATATTGCCAAACATAGGCGTCTGTGCCATTTGTCCTTGCACCTATTTCTCCTGCGGTCGATGTTTTGACCGTGGATATACAGTGGTGCATTTCAAGATCACCCGGTTGGAGGCATAGAGTAGAGATAACATCAGAATCTAAAGCGGCTCGTTGCAGGAAAAAAAAGTACCTGGAATTGACATTGGACCATCTTTTAAGTAAGCGCTTTTATTATGAAAGAAAATAGGATGATGGAGATACGATCAACTTTTTGGGCTTGTCTTCAAATAATGGTACACACATGCAGAATATCCTTTATCGTGATATATTATATCATTGCTTTAGGGTTATGTACGTAAGTGCACACAGGGGGCAAGCAGCTCGATGCTCTCCTTGGGGGAGGCATCGAATATCCTTAATCGTGACATATTGTATCACTGCTTTCGGGTTATGTACGTAGGTGCACACAGGGGGCAAGCAGCTCGATGCTCTCCTTGGGGGAGGCATCGAAACGGGCTCCATCACCGAGTTCTTCGGGGAATTCAGATCCGGCAAAACCCAGCTCATGCACACGCTGTGCGTGACGTCACAGCTCAGCAGGGAGTCCGGCGGAGCGGAGGGCAGGGTAAGGGCGGGCGTCACCATCTACTGACCCCAATACAAATCATTTGACCCGAATTTTGCGCACGATGCGAGAGGTCGAGCCCCATGATATGACTGAACCGTGAGGCACGGCTTGACTTTGGGTAGGCGATTGTGGTTGACATGTTACCAGTATTCCGGTGGACTAATACCTCAACAAATGGCGTCGATGGCAGGAGATGGGCTTTGGGATCGTGGCTCTGGTTATCACCGGCCACAATATAGTAAAAGCCATTTCCGAGAAGAAAGACAGAACTCCCCATACATGTCGAGCCTGAAAAATATCGTAGTGCTTTTCGACCCAATGCACTAAGGCTGACGGGCTTTTTTGGGAGGCGCGCTACGATTGGGGTATTGCAATTTTCGGCCAAAAATATTTATGGATGTGACTGGGCTCCTAAACCCAGTATCGTTGGAATACAATAATTCTTGACGATATTATTCGTGAGGTACTCACGCTTTAGGATTGTTCACCGGGTTGCACTTCCAGTTTTCTAGAACTGACTTGCTCACAGTGCAGAGCTCCTCAACTGAGGGAGCTCAAAAATAAATAGTGATGTTTCCACCATAGCACACGTCTGAACAATTACCCAATGCCACTGGGAATACCGTTGACGACACATGCTACGGCAGAGGTGCACCATTTTGTTTGTGAGATTCCTCGCTCGAGGAGCTCTATACCGCACTCCAAAACCGACTCGAAGGAAACTGAAAGTGCAACGGTTGAGATGAATACTCGCATGGTCTTCCAGGCACTAGAAAAATGTCATTTTGCAGAACAAAAAATGGCATTTCGACGATGTTGGGTTTTTTAAAGAGCCCCCGTTGTTCAGGAAGAGTTCTAGCCAAAATTTGCGCTACCTCGTTACTATCGTGGAACGCGTTTTAATAACACACACTCCTCCACGATGTTTTCATCCAGAGTGGTGCACCATAGGTTTTACAAGTAATTTTCGTTATTTGCACCCCTGCTGTTGTAGCCCACTGGGCTGTACTTGTCGGGTTTCTCGCCTAAATGTTTATCAAAGTCCGTTCCTGGGTTATAGCTGCTATTGGTATATAGGACCCTTCATGTGTTAGGAACCAGAAATTTAATAGGCACATACCCCCATTTTACTCCATATGTGGCTCTCCATATGTACTGTAGCGCTGAACCAATTACTGTTTGGCCACCGTCTTTATACACAGGTTGTGTACATGGACACGGAGGGAAACTTCCGGCCGGAGCGAATAGAGGCCATCGCCGAGCGGTTCGGCCTCGATCCAACCGAGACTCTGGAGAACATCATCGTCACCCGCGTCTTCAACCACGAACAACAGATTGAGAGGGCTCATGTGAGACAGACGCATACGATATAACGCAACATCGAATTGACAGCGCTGATGTGAAACAGTGATACCTGGTATGATATACTCGCCGATAGATAGATGGAGAGAGGCTCATACGAGACAGACACACGGGGGGTACGATACACTAGCAGATGGAGAGGGACACTTGTTATGGTATGTGAAACACCTGCCGGTACACCAGGTATTTTATTAGTTTTTTTCGCTCAAGGAGAGCACACCTATCGAGGCAGCGCCACCTTCGAGGGGTGGCGCCTTATTTTAAGAGCTCCTCATGGAAGGGTGCCTCCTCATGACTTATCTTCTGAGTTCCTCGCCCGAGGAGCTTGAACATCACACCCGAAACTCCGGAGAATTTCGTTCGCGCAACCAGAACAACCTTACTTCAATGTGATACAGTACGCATCATGTTTTAGGAAACCTGGTAATTAATAATTTCAGGCTGAGGTTTCTTGTAATTCACCAGAATGTACCGCCAAGCACTTGTGCTCAGCAAGTACGCCACTCTGAATACTAAGGTACCAGTGTATGTAATAGCCTTTTGAGAGCCCGTGCTCAATGTTATTGGCACCAGAATAAGCCTCCAGCCTTGGTCAGGACTAGGTTAGTCACCGATGTTGCGTACTGTAGTCCTGAACCAAATACTCGAGGCGAAGTTATCACACTAACCGGTAGTCCGAGTAGGTCAATTGAGAAGCTCAACCGGTCAAAAAGTACTGACCAAAAAAAGTGCAACCCGTATCGTAGGATGAGTCAAAACGCCAATGTGCGGCAAAGACATACGATAGCAGCAGACTAAGAATACTCATCACATGAGGCAGAGACGTGTTGTCAGGATTGACAGGGCACAAGTGCCCACCAATCAGCGTCCACAGAATATGAGCACCCACCAATCAGCGCACACTGAGTATATGCACTCACTGCTCAGCGGCGGCGGAGCCTGGGGTACACATTGGCAGAATGAAAGCGCGCGGGCGTCGAATCGTTGGAGATTCGTCATGATAAAACTCCCTGCGGTACTTCTTCCCGTTCGGGTTACTCCGTGCCACCTCTCCCTTTATTCGGCGCTGCCATCCACGTATATGCAAGAACGTCCGCCCCGCAAGCAGTTCTTAGCATGATGCAGCTCACCCTCATGTGACTCGCCGAACACTTCACGTTTCGCTTCGTGCTTAGGGCAACAAGCGATGTCCGCCTGGACGGCGAAAACCCGACGTGCTCCGTCCGGGCACTGTAGGGATGCGAGGGTATATGGTCATACGACTACGGCCATGGATGACATGGGTACACCCCTAACCCTTCCCCCCGCCCCGCGCTGTCTTCACCTCCTGGTGACTCTCAGGGCATCGCGGCACTTTGCCTTACAGAGGGACCCATCCGAGTGATCATCGTGGACTCGGTCATCGCGCTTTTCCGGGTCGATTTCAGCGGCCGCGGCGACTTGTCAGTGAGGCAGCAGAAGCTGGGACGGCACCTGTCGAGCTTGCTGCAAATGGCGGCGGTAAGGGGCGCGCGTTTTGTCCCCCCCCATTTGGACTGTTTCCCAACAAAAAACCTCCGATGGATCATCGATTCCCACTCCACTCATGATGCAGATGTTTGTCAGTGCAGCTACTGTACATCATGATGCAGACCTTTCAGAGCAGCTACGGACGTCATGATCTACTACGCTTTCTCAGGGTAGAGAAAATTCGATTGCCAGGATCTTTCAGGGAAGATATAGGCTCCTGGTCTGTGCGATCCATATAGTTCATCGTGTTGCATGGAGGGAGCCGTATATCCCGCCCGATCTACTTCCTGGATACGATTTTCTGGGTTGGATCCGTACTTACACAGATCCCCTACAATATATCATAACGGCAGCTAAGGATCCAAATTTGATCTACACGTGATCTACAACAGATTGATAGATCGTGGTCTGCCCCATGTGAGGAACTTTCCCGACGAAAAAAACTTCCTCTTTTTCTCTTTCGCAGGGCAACGACATGTGTATACCCTGACCGCAGATCAGGACATAGAGGTGTTTCACGATAGGGGGAGCACATTTTCGGCCAAAACTATACCTGACCGACCGGGCCCTTATTCCTTCTTAGGACTGTGCAGTCCCGTTTTGGGGACAAATCACTCAAATTTCCCAGTAGTTTGTTCCCAAAACGGAACTGCGATCCTACAAGGGTCGACCTTTTTCGTGGAGCAGTTACTACTGCAGTTTCTGTTCCGGGGACAAACCAGTCAAATTCTAGAAAATAGAAGGTTCATTCCCAAAACGAGACTGCCGCGGTTCTATCGTTGGAAGGCCATTGCCGTTTTGTACTCACTTTGGTGATAGGCCTATTATTACAGTAAGCTTTGGGATTGTTCGTCGGCCTGCACCTTGTATCTTGTTCTGCAGAACAAAAACATTTTTGGGCGGGGTACAGAGCTTCTAAAGTGAGGGGCTACAGAAACGTTGAATGCCACTCTTATCTATCCTAACACTTTTTCGGCCAAAACTATATTCCCGACCGACCGAGCTTCTTAACCTAATGGTTGGAATGCCATTATTATTGTCTTGCATCATCTTTTGTGATATTTCTGTTGCTGTTGTTGTCGGCTTTGGAATTGTTCATTGGCCTGCAACTTTTAGCTTTTTCTAAATAGCTGAAAGTGAAATCCGAGGAGCAATCCTGAATGTACGGTACGTGGATCGCGAATAACATTGTAGAACGCGGACGGTATTCCAACGGTGTTGGGTCAACGAGGGCGGTCAGCCAGAAAAAAAAGTGTCGATCAAAACTTTCTAGTTCTACGGCAGCACACCTGTGTAATGACAGACTCATTGGGACACTGCCAGCCGTTTGATCGAACCTGGCTGGGCCCAAGTCGCACACACTACTGCAAGCAAGTTCTACGCCTATTAGATCCGCAGTTGTTTCATGTACAAATACCCCATCCCCCCTCTGCCCCGCTCCTACAAGGCGGAGCAAGGCACTCTCTTCTCACATTCACATCAACCCCTTTAGAACCGCAATTTTCATTTTGGGGACGAACCGCTCACATTCCAAGTAGTCTGCCCCCAAAACGGGACTGCAGTCTTGAAAGGTTGAAGACAAGGTACTTTTTCAATTATCTCTTCACCCCCCCCCCCCCCACATTGCCCTCCCTCAAGATGGCTCAAGCTGGCCCCAATTACGGGGTAATGGTTACGTGTCCCCCCACCCTACCCGCCCTCACCTGTTCACCTCTAAAGTGGGGTAATTCACATGATCCCCATCCTCCGTACCTACCTGTAAGGGGGGGCAAAGGCGTAGGGTACATATCATCCTGCCTCCTTTTCGCTTTCAAGGGAGGGGAGAGGATGGCAACTTCTCCCCCCTCTCCGCACGCCTTATTCGTCGGGAGTTTCTGGGACGTTCTGTTCAGAGAATCCAGTGGCACGTGCTCCCGAGCAATGCCACGGTAGGTCTGAGCTCCTCACATGAGCAGCTCAACATATCACGCTGACCATGCCCGACGAATGTGTCTATTCTCGCGACCCGACCAAGATTTCTATGCGCTAATCCTGCAACAACTATGCACGGATGAAGTTATACTTCCAAGTATAGTACTTGGTACTAGTATGCTATTAATAGTAAACGGCAGTTAGTTGCACACTTGAGGAGGGGCTCAACCTGTCATATCATTTTGGCCCAAAAGCTGCAGCCCCTCGCCGAGGGATGAGTCTCCCTCTGCCCCGTCCGTTTGGCTGCGGCTTGTTTCACCTGAAGGACCTCAACGTAGCGGTGGTGTTGGTGAACCAGTGCATGTCGGACCCCGGGGCCATGGCCATGTTCGCCACGGTCAAGCCGGTGGGGGGGCACGTGCTGGCACACGCCAGCACGACAAGGGTCCATCTCAAGAAGGGCAGGGTGAGACACACGATCCGACGAGGCCTCGAAGGGATACGAAAGCTGGTGTTGACCCGCGTGAATTAGTTTGATGATGCCGTACTAGCTTGAAGTATCTCCTATCTATCGTTCAAGCTTGGTGCCATGGCGCTCATCGAGACAACCCGTCTATCGTCTAGCCTAGAAGTGCTCGATCGAGTGTCCAGACAACATCGGCGAAGCTTTCGGCATGATGGACGTCAGGTGCGACCTCTGGTTCGGCTCGAGATTCCTTGCGTCGAGAGACTCGACAAGCGGTTCACCCCAGTGTATCACGCGGCTTCCCAAGCTTAGTAGAAACTTACCAATCGATTGAACTCAACTTTTGTGTTTATTTATGTGAGACGTCTACAAAAGTCGCAAAAATCGTATGCAGGGAGATGAGCGGGTGGCGAAGCTGTTCGACAGTCCATCCATGCCTGAGGCGGAGTGCTCCTTCAAGATCACCAACGGGGGCATCACGGACACGGATTGACTGATGTGTCCCCTCCTCTTGTTGCCCACAACGCACACAAATTTGGAGCCCGGACAACCTCGTCTCTTACGAGCGCCCAGGCATCCGTATTGCATTTTCGTATCGGACCTGTAGCACTAGCAGTGGTGGTGGTAGTGTGGTAGGCGACAACACCAGACCTTATTTGGTGTGTCTCTGGAGGTCCCGACTTTTCTCTCGTGTGGTCGCAGAAAAAGAGGATATATATATACTTCGAAGTATATAATGTATGCATCAGCATTTCTGTATACAAAACAGTAGTATACGCTGAAGTTCTAGAGAAGGGGGAGCAGATCGTTGTGCTTGCGCGGTACACGCAGGAATATACGGTACAAGCTGCCTCCTGGGTCTTTAGATAGCCACGAACGTGGTTACGTTTTTGTACAGCAGCAGGGTCGAACCGAATGCCTGTTTTTAGGACCCTTTGGTTCGGTTCTCGTACATTATTCGCGCTTTATCAACGGATGGACTACTGTAGTTCCAGCTCGGGATCCGTGGCACGGTGGGGGTTTTACTCGATTGTAGTATAGACGAAACATTTCTCAGTGACAAAGCTCATTTGCAGGGGAGGAGCTACCCAATCTATGTCGCACGCAAGTGTGAGTATACTCTGAAGCTTTTACGCATGAAGGGTGGCTTATACTTCAGAGCGCGGCAGTGCGAAACTGAACGTCGTTTCGCCGTGTGTAGACGTTGGGCTGACTCAAGTTCCGACCGTGAGCGAATGGAGCGATTTTGCTACATACTGGTTGGCACGTACAAAGCACCGGTGTAATACTACAATACCTGCGTTCGTATATCGTATTTTTCTCGGGGTCTGCTTTTTTACGAGGGGGTCGATACAGACTGCGCCACCTTCACCACCGCTGGCAGTCAACTACTACTACTATACGCGCGAGAGGGTACATTTATCCACTCACACGCTATTATTCTGTTTGGAGTGGGACAAAACCGTGTATAGCTTGAACATAGCAGGTGCGGGGAGAGAAACGAGGAAGTCGAAACAATGCGTAGAAGGGGAGGTTTGGTTTACGCCAGGTAGGTATTTGGCTGGGCAGAAAAGAAGGAGATGGCTATGATATCGACCGCATACATATTCTGCCTCGAGTGCGGTCGGCAGCAGCCGACCGGATCAACCGT
>JBBMHQ010067009.1:0-11930 GCA_037834295.1 Postelsia palmaeformis
ACTACTACTACTACTACTACTAGTAATACTACTACTACTACTACTACTACTCCTACTACTACTGCTACTACTGCTACTGCTACTGCTACGTCCACTATTGCTACTGCTTACTGCTACTGCTGCTGCTACTGCTGCTTCTACTACTACTACTACCACTACTACTGCTACTACTACTACTACCTCATTCAAAGCAGTACCATAACATACCAACATACCACTACAAGTACTAATTATGTGTTCATATTAATACTGCAACAGGTGCGGCGGACGCTTGTCGGGGCAGACGTGAAGTGGACAGTGCTAGGCCAATCGTTCGGCGGCTTCTGCCTACTGACGTACCTTTCAAAGCACCCGGAAGCCTTGAGGGCCGGTCTTTTCACAGGGGGGTTACCCCCCGTTGGACGCCCGCCTGCTGAGGTCAGCCCAAACCCCACAAACGGTGAATCACATGATAAACATCTTGCGCGTTGTAAGATGCGACACCAGGTAGCCATCAAGGGGGGAGTTGAAGGTTTCACAGACCGGGTAGATCATCCACAGATTATCCCGGCTCAATGATCTACATCCTTGAGGGCAGACGTACTTGTGAGCATGATCTGTAGAATCTGTACAATCTGCGCGATCTACAGCAGCACATGTTTCCTTGGTCTGATTTGTGCTATCAATACACAGACAGATAGATCATGCACAAAATATCGTACAGGCGGGTTAGGAGCTAGATAGATGATCTCCAGTAGATCATGATCATTCTGTCCGGCATTTTGAGATTTTTGTCCCCCGTTGGACGATGCACGCGTGGCGAAGCCATTGTATTCCCCGAGTGCTGGAACAACAAGATGACCGCCTTGTGCCTTGTAGTCCTGGGGGGACGGGGGGGGGGGGGGGGGGGGTGTACTCGATATCATGCATGGTGGTATTCGTATGACCAGACCATCGCATCCCTAAAATGCCGGGACGGAGTACGTCGGGTTTTCACCGACCAGGCAGACCTTGCTTGCACCAAGCGCGAAGCGCCGTGAGGTTTCCGGTGAGTCTCATGAAGGACGAGGAAACAGGGGGGGGGTGTACTTGATAGGACAGATGTGCTCGATATCATGCATGGCCGTAGTCGTATGACTATCGACCCCCGCATCCCTACAATGCCGGGACGGAGCATGTCGGGTTTTCGCCGACCAGGCAAACTTTGCTTGGACCAAGCGCGAAGCGCCGTGAGGTGTCCGGCGAGTCGCACGAAGGCCGAGCTGCATCCTACTAGGAACCGCTTGTGAGGCGGATTTTCTTGCACATGGATGACAGCTTCAGGGCGGGAGAAAGGGGTAATTGGGCGTGCAATTCAGCAGCCTTTGGTGTGCGTCGAACGAGCCGAGCACTGCTGCTGTGGTTCTCTCAGCTTATCACCGCCGGAAAAAGGATGATGCAGCTATTGTACCATTTGGGACAACGTGTGCGTGGGAGTTCTGACAAGTTTCCCATTTTTTGCTCCTCGTGCCTACTGATGCGATGCTGCTGTTCGTTACCCTGTTTTCTGTTGTTACGCTTTTCAGGTCTACCGGGCGACGTACCGCAGGGTGGCCGAGAGAAACAGGCGTTTCTACAAACGGTACCCAGGGGATACGGACAAGGTGCACAATATATTCTGGTACGCCTCTCTCTAGCTCTTGATCTTTTCTGTGGCTTTTTGTGCTCGAGGTGTGGGCTTTATTGCGTCATTGAACGGGAGATTACATCAAGGTACTGTAGTTTCTGCGGAGCGGGATGCGCCTACAGCAGCAGCAGCAAAAGGAAAAATCTCGCCAGAAAAAGACGAGCAAAACACGAAAAAGAAAGAAGAAGAAGTTTTCAAAAGCAGACCAACAAATAAACGCAAAACAGGAACCAAACGGAGAACAAAAAGAAAAAACCAAAACACAAAGCGGAAAGCAAATTGGACAAAAGGCGCCATCCATTCCGAGGAACTTTTAACCAAGAACAGCCTTGACGTTTTGCAGCGCCGTATGCTCCCGCGAACGATGGGCAGATATGGTACGTATGCTTCTCTTTGAAAAAAATAGCGTCAGGCTTGATCTGATGACCGACACATACTAATTTGGCTCTATAATTTAATATTTGGTTGCAATATTATTCGAGTTCACTTCTTCATCTCTTGACTTCCAAATAAATGTTTTTTTTGCGGCGGGGGGGAATTCTTGAAGTTAAACAGGGTGCAGCAAACGGGGAAAGCTTCAAGTTCCCTATGTTTCCTTTTTCTCCTTTGTTCTGGCGTTCAGGCTCGTTCTTACCGGAGAGCGTTCTTTCCATAATTTCCAAAGTTTGGAAATAACTGGAGATATGTCTCAATATACGGAGACGTTCTGCTAGTATTCGTGAAATTCTCCAGAAGCAAAAAAAACAAATCTGTTAACATTCCAGTATTTGGGAAGAGAAACAGAACAAAATGGAAGATCGAGAAATTGCGCGAAAAAAATATCGAAAATTAGGAAAAAAAAAGCTCTCCGAAAAGAATGGCCCTTAGTTGGAAATCGGGAAAAAAATATTGAAAAAAAGGCTCGAAATCGAATACCTCACATACAGCGATATATGTTCCATCACTCGAAGCAACCAACCATTGCCAATATGCCAATATGTTAGGTGAAGGCCATCCTAAGGCACCTGCGCCAGCACAAGGTGGAACTCCCAGCAGGGGGCGTTCTGACCCCGGGGCGGTTTCTGCAGCTAGGTTTGGCGCTCGGAGGCGCCGGGGGGTTCGAAAGCCTTCACTACCTTCTGGAGAATGCCTTCGATACGAAAGGAAACCTGTCGTTTTCTTTCCTCCGAGAAGTGAGATTCGAGCTCTTTTTTATGATATTGGTAGTGGTGGCGGTGGTTTGGTTTTCGTCAAATAGTCATTGCGTTACAACTCCTTGAGGCCTTCAGAGAAAAAAAATGACGATACTACAAAACTGGGGGTTGAGGCAGCAGATAGTGGCCACTGCGTGTTTAGGGGATGATGAGATGCTACATCGGTGTAGTCCGAGTTCCAGTGCAAGCGGCAGCATCCTGATATACCCGTCTTTCTTGCCGATGGGCGCTCGTCACGCTGCTCGTGGACGGTGGGCTGGCAGCATCAAAGCTGTCATCAGGGTTTGCTCCCAAAAATGAGTTGAATACTTTACGAGGGACTTGTGGTTTCGTGAACTCTACTGCACATATTTTCGGCAGATGGTGGGTCTAATGTTGCTGCTCTCCTGGATTTATCTACTGTCGATCCTCGGGTTGCCTTCATGAAGTATCGCTGCAAGAGTTCACCGGTATCATACAGATCCACGCGCCTAACTTTTTCCGTACGGATCCTCCCATCCGGAACATATTGTCTAGATGATGCAAATCATGTGGATGCGCGATCGGATGAGAAGGTGATAGGACTGTGTGACGACATTGAAGGTTGCCCCGCCCCCGTCCTCCTCAATGCAACGGCTGCTGTGGCTGGGTACCCTTCGATATGCGGATAGGCCGGTAAGACGACCAGGCCGTAAGGGGCCGCCTCTGACGACGATGCGTGGAGTTCCCATGTAGCGTCTCGGTGGCTTTTTTCTTCAGTGCTCCGCCCATGCCTGAGCCCCCCCCCTCCGTTTTGAAAGGGATGTCATCAATAGTCAACGGTCAAATGACTAAAGGCAAGCAACAAATGAGGACCCACCCCCTCCTCCCCCGGTCATACGACTACGGCCATGCGCGACGTGAGTATACCCCCGTCGCAGCATTGTAGGGATGCGAGGGTCAATGGTCATACGACTACGGCCACACATGACACGAGTACCCCCTCCCCCCCCCGCCGCTCCCTTCCATGCTGTCGCCTCTTTTTCACGCGGCCGCTGCAGGCTGAAAACCGCCAAGCATACGATACAAACCCCCTGTACGCAATCATGCACGAATCGATCTACCTCTCGGGGGATGGAGTGGTGGGACCGTCAGGATGGTCGGCAGAAACGGTGCTGGCCGAGGATCCGGAGGTGAGGGTTGGAGGGAGGGTTTGCGATCTTACGTGGTGGCGTGATGATATTTTGTTTTTTGTGGTATAAGAGGCAAGGCGGCCTCATACATACAAGGCCTACTATTAATAGGCCGTGTGCGTTTGAAGTGGAAAAAATGTACTGCCACATTCAAAATACACCACCTCAAAACCACAGTAGCCGCGCGACTGCAACCCCCTTCGAGACGGCGCCCTACTTTTTTTCAAGGGTTCTGGGTGTTTGGGGTATTTGGGTTGGGTTGAGTGGGGCCTTGGTGTGCTTGGGCGTGGGTTTTGGTAGTCTGCACTTTGCGCGGCATTTTTGTCGTAGTGCAGGCCTCGAACAGGTACTCGATTCCCACTACTCCATGTATGGATTTTGCAGGGCTAAATGTCCTGGCTTGTATGATCTGTATGGTCTATATTATATAGCTCATGATGCTGGGCGGAGGCCGCATAATGTGCACGGTCTGGCACGTGTTTCCTGGGCTGGATCTATCAGTATACGGTACAGATCCTGCACATCATCTCATAACGGCAAGTTATGATCTGTAGATGAACTATCTGCAGACGGATAGATCATAACCTGTCTGTCCGAGGTGTGTACGTAGTAGTGTACTGTAGCTTTTGGTGGTGGTGGTATTGGTGCTAGTGTTGGTGTTGGTGTTGGTGTAGTGGTTGTGTCCGTGTTGGTGTTGGTTTTGGTGCTTGTGCTTGTGCTGGTGCAGTGGCTTGTGTTGTCGTTCCGCTTCAATCGACGCGAGAGTAACGGAGTTGAGAAAAACGGGCCTATTTTTCTTTTTCTGGTTTCTTCACAACGTATTTCACCGACTATAGAGATAGCAACATCCTCCACCGGCTATACATTGTAACGTCTTCCACCGACTATATATAGTAACGTGTTACACCGACTTTATATAGTATCGCCTTTCACCGGCTATACATAGTAACGTCTTTCACGAGCTACACATATAATGTGTTTTACCGGCTATATAGTGGCATGGTGGCTTCTTATTAACCCGCTGGGGGGGGGCTAGGTTCGTCTGTTCCGCTTCGCTCCCTCAAATTTGTCGACAAAACAAGCGAGCCGGTCTATCAAAAATGCCCCAACTATTCGGCTTCGTCGATTCGTTATTCATACGAGTACAATAATCAGTCGAGTGTTTACACCAAATTCATAAAGTCCTACGCCCTTCTTGTTTTTCCCCCTCTCATCCGATGAAATTTGGGACTTTGAAATTGCTCATAATCCACAAACCTACGTAACACATGTGAACGTCTCATTTTGTTTGGGTTTGTCGCTTTTGTCCCGCAACAGGTGGCCTCAGCCTTCGACTGGGAAGGCGCGATCGAGGATGGTTGCGCACGACCGGCTTACATGGTTGGTGCGACGAAATCAGCGACAGTCGACGGTCACACGGAAGCAGCACACATACCACGCTAACCGAATTCCTTTCCCTGGTCGGTCGTTGTGCCCTTCGTATATTACGGCCGAATAGACTTACAACCCTTCCAGCAACTGCAGTCCCGTTTAGGGATGCAAACTGCCCATCATTTTTGAGTGAATCGTCCCTAAAACGGAACTGCAGTCCTTAAAACGGTTTAACACATGAACGTTTTTCAACGTTTTTCAACGGCTGGCGGAGGAGACCCTCCGTTTTTTTTGTATCAGCTGCACACAAGAAACATCATCGAATTCTTCACCTTGCCTCAGTCACCCCACGTCCGAATGCCTCCCAAGCGAAAAACACCTTGTAGGTTGCTATACCACTATTTATGCCCGGGAGCTATTGAGGACCGTTGGGGTACGTCTTCATACATATCCCTTTTGGCGACCCCGATTAACGGATAGCAACCAAAACGATGACGACCTTGGTCCTATCAACCATGGCAGCGTGGACGCCCAGCGGTGCCGGTAGGATCATAGTGCGCCCGGAACCGTGCGATTTCTTTCATGAAAACTCGGACTACACCAACTTTGTGCGGTGTCATCGCCCCCGAGCACACAAGGGACCATTGCTGCTGTTCGTCACTTATGTTTCGTCAATTTCCGCCTCTGAAGTCCCGACAGGGTTGAAACCCAAACTGCCCGGCTATTTATGGACAGAGTGGTGTCTGGTTTTGAGGCTTGATTTCGGTGTTCGTTCGAGGTTAGGAGTACTGGTTGGTTTGGTTCGTTTTCGGGGGGGTGGTTGTTCTGATAACGTGGTTTCGGTTCTTGGTGTTTGCCTTTGGTGCTTCGTTTTTGGAGTTTTTTTGTTCTGTCGTTGATTTTGATGTTTGATTCTGGAGCTCGACGCGTGGGGTCTGGAGTTTTGGTGTTTGATGTGCGGTGTTCGAGTTCGGTTTTCTTTGTTTCCGTTCATGCGTGTTGCTGTTGCGCTTGCTGGTGGTGTTTTTGTTGTTGATGCGATTGCGGTTGCTGATGCTGTTGCGACTGCTGTTTGCTGATGTCGCTGCTGCTGCTGCTGCTGCCGCCGCCGCCGCCACCGCCGCTACTGTTGTTGCTGCTACTGCTGTACGTATAGATCCTTCCCGTGCACCACCCACTCCTACCCGCCCCCCCCCGCAATGGCAAAGTCCAGGTCCCATTATCATCAGCTTATTATTGGATAATGTATTCACATATATTTGTGCATCATTCCTCTTCCCCTTTCGCCTGACAGCCGAGATGATTTACCGATGGATGTTCAAGGGAGCGTACTCCAACCTGTCCGAATTAAAAGATGCGGCGGAATTGTTGGCCGCCAAGAAAGACTGGCCGGCGCTGTACAACCGAGCTGTGTTAGAAACGTGCGAGGTTCCTTGTGCCGCTGCGGTGTACTACGATGATATGTGAGAGGGTTGGGGGGGGTCGGGGGGTTAGATAGATAAACCTAGCAGATATAGGGGGAAGACCTAACGGAGTAGGGGGGTGGAGAAGGGAGGGAGGGTGGCGGCGAGAGAGGGTGAGAGGGGGATATGTGCAAGAACCAGCGACAAAGCGTGTTTGATTTGAGGTCAACAGAGCGAGAAAATATCAACAGAATAACCAAAGCTTGAGCCGGAGCAGTTCACTGACGGCCGGCTAGAATAGATATGCATAAAGGTCCATTCGTATCTAGTAATGTATGCACGTATATACTGCTGTAGGCAGGCTTTGTAGGCCATGTATGTATGCATGGATTGATGTACGGATGGAGGCGTGGATGGGTGGGTGGATGGATAGATGGGTAGATGAGTAGGTAGGTGGGTGAATGGGCGGATGAGTGAGTGGATGAGCAGACAGACGGACCGATGGATGGATGGATGGAGTGACGAATCGAAGCAAAGGCGGTTAGATGGATGGATCGATTGATCGCTCTTGGGGGTATAGCCTGTCGCTCGTACTGTACGCGCGCGGCTCGTGCTTACGGTTCATGTCCTTCGCTGACCCCTCGTTTCGTCGCGTGTACGTGCGTGTTCGTGTATTGTGCCTAGACACATGGCCTGTTCGTGTTCCTGTGCGTTCGTGTCGTGTCGTGTGGATGCCGTTTCTGTGTTTAGTGTTCGTGGATTTTGTTTTCTGTCGGGGGCTTTCATTGCTTTTTTTCGCCTTCTTTTTAGGGTATGTACTTTTCTCATGGGGGGTTTCCATTCTCTCCGCGGCGCGTATTGTGCCTTTCGCCGCGATCGTTCCTCTCTTTTATGTGTGTGAACGCCCTATGTTTCGTTGACTTTCCGCCCAACGTTCCGGGCGCTTTCTTTTTCGCTCGGTATCTAATACTGTTTTGCGCGAAACCACTCAAATCGCCAGCTACGTGGAGCGGGAGTTTTCGGACGAGACCTCGAAGATCATGCCGGACTGCAAAATTTGGGTGACGAACCGTTACCAACACTCGGGGCTAAGGGAGGACGGGGAGAAGGTGTTCGACACGCTGCTCGGCATGACTCGCGGGGAGATCGAACTTCCATCGTAATTTTGTATGTGAAGAGTAAGTGGGTTGAGAAGGGAAGGGGAGGGGTAGGAGTGGGGTACTGCCATTTGTTGCTCGCCTTATGAACAGTAATTTGACCGTTGACCAAGTGACCAATGACCAAGCACTCCTTTCGGGGCGGAGCGAGGAGGGTTTTCGACATCCTGGTTGACATGATATCATACGTGCGGGGGGAGATCGGACCCCCATCGTAACTACCTACGAGACTAGTTGGTGGCTCGAGGATGGATGGGGGGGGGGGGCGTACTCATTTGTTGCTTGCCTTAGTCATTCGACCATTGACCACGCGGGGGGAACCGATACCAACACAGGGGGCAGCGGGCGACACGGAGAAGGTTCTCGAAAATCTTCTTGGCAAGGCACGCGGGAAGATCGAGCTGTCATCCTAAATGTTTATTTGGGGAGTTGGTGGGTTTGAGGATGGGTCACGAAGGCTCCCGGCACCCTGCTTGATATCGTAGCGTGCGAGGAGATCAGACTCCCATCGTAACCACATGGTTCAAGAATAGGAGACCGCGGTTTGGCCGCCTTGACTGACCGCCTCCTACTGACCGCCTCCTACGCCAAAATTGGTATATTCAGGCCAAAAGAGACGCCCACAAAGACCGGTATCCTATTGATATCATTTTTCATTGTCACTTCCTAGGTGGTGAGGGGGAGCTCGGATGGAAAACATGTTGTAGGGAGAGGGCTGCTACGAGGAAGTCAAAGTGCCACTGCTGTGCTGGTCCTTGCAGAATTTAGGAGTTGATGTTTGAGGCGGGGACGGGGGGCGGGGGCGGGGAGGAGGCTGTGAGGGACGATCTGTTTTTTGGAGAGGGCTGAGATAAGGTGCTAAGGTTGAGGAGGAGCAGGGGGGATAGGTGATGAGGCTGTATAGGGAGAGCTGTATCGTGAACACCGTTGGGTGAGGCTAAGGCCAGAAGGGTGAGCATCGAAAACAATCGCAAACACGTGCGCAAATGGAAGAATAATTCACGCGTTTTCGCGAGTGCAATGGGAGCACACGCCACGCGATCGGCACGCCAGGAAGCTTCTCTCCACCATCAGGTGTACACGTAGCGCCAAATATGCCACAGTTCCAATAGATCACGATGTATCTATCTACAAATAGATCATCTACGGATCACAACCTGACTTGGGCAGATATTGTGCAGGATCTGTATAGCACAGATCCAACCCAAGCAACATGTCCTACTACTGTGGACTATGCTGAGCCATACCTGGTAGAGATCAGGGATATATGTCCTTTGAGAGGTCTAGATAGTCAAATGATAATCGATTACCCGTCGGAGGCGTGGATTCCTTGGGCCAGGACGTACTTATATTGTACCGTACACTGAAATCGAGTGACTTCGAGAGCGCCTACTCGCTCGAGTAACGAACACTGCTCTCTTACTGTAGATTCTGGCCGGAGAGACCTGCGGCCAGAGTAAACTTCATCAGGGAGTTTCCTTCCAGAACGAACGAGCTTGCCTTGCGAGCACGGTCTACCCCTTTGGAGTTGAGGGGGAGGAATTGTTCTCCAGCTCGGACAGACCACAATCTACAGCTAGATCATCCGGATGGTAACCTATCGCTGCTAGAATATGCGCATGATCTGTCAAGAGTACAGGTCAAACCCAGTTCCGCAATCTGTCACAAGTAAGTGCAGATCGAGCCCAGCGCACGTGTGCTGTATTCTCAGTTTGTAGAACTGAGTCTCTGTCTTGGTAAATGCGATTCTGTCTGTCTGTCCGCAATGCCTAAATTTTCGAATATTTTCCAATGGCCGGTATATAAGCTCGTTACATATGATATGCGTACGACGTATTCGACCCTTACGGACCTTATATACTAAAATATACCATACTAACAGGCAAACTTAGCCGTGTAATACATCCTCGACATCGTACCATGGTACCATACCGCGAACGTACCATACCATATACTGTATGTTTCCCGTCCCATACCGTGAACATATACCATACCTCATACGCCATACGGTGGTTTTTCCATATTCCCATATCCCATACATACAACATATCCCCTATCCCATACCGTGTTTGTTCCATCCCATGTGGTATACATCAAGCCACGTAGTACCATCATACCATGTACCAGGTACGAACATATTATGATATCACACCAGGTAGGTACACAAGGAGAGCAAGCTCTCTGAATCCATGATGTTCTCCACGACAACGAGCAGCAGCAGAACCATCGATGAGTTGGATGGTTACACAGCTGTACAGCGTCGTTGCTTCGCGCCCGACGCGTGGTCAGCAGAGGGCGCATTTCTCCGTGGCCACTACAACAGTCGGCTGGCGCGGGTTGAAGTACTAAGAGAAGCGCAGGCGGCGCGCACCTCACGGTGGGTACGTACTCGTCGACTACAGCAGCAGCGTTACTTCAGCAACTCCCGACGCGCGGTCAGCGCGGGGCGCACCTCTCCGTGGCCACTGCAACAGTCGGCTGGCGCGGGTTTGGGTACCAAAAGAAGTGCACGCGGCGCGCACCTCTCGGTAGATACGTACTCGTAGACTACAGCAGCAGTGGTACAGCAAGCAGCAACACCAGCAGCAGCAGCAGCAGCAGCAGCAGCAGCAGTCACTCATACCATGAAGTACAAAATACCAAGACGAGTCGACTTGCAGTAGAAGCAGAAGTAGTAGTAGTCGTAGTACAGTAGCAGTAGTTGTATTGATATTAATATAGTGGTGGTACAGTACGAGAAATTGTACTGGAAATAGAGAGGGAGTAATTCGTTGAAACCGATGGGAAAAAAAATGTGGAATATATTTTTTCCCAGGTTTGGGAGAGTACTGTAGGACGCCGCCGGCAAGCTCTTGCCCGCTAGAGCATAGATCCACCTGATTTCCCCGAGTCCGTCATCTATACTAGTTGCCTTTACCTTCCACGAAGCGGGTTGGCCGTGGGCTGAGTCTATGTCTAGGTCAGAGGTCTATTGTCGCATGACCTGATCTTTACGAGCAGCGTTTCGACGTCTTCGTCGAGAAAAGAGAAATTGCGCCGCCTGCAGCGAAAGCAGCTCGGTACGGGGCGAGCAGAAGTGTTTTTGTTTACCTCGCTCTTGCGCCGAGGTCGTGGGCATCCGTATATTATTGTACGACTGTGGTCACTCATATTCCTGGACTATTAGTTGCCGACGATATGTTTCGCTTCCACGGAAGGAATAAACAAGGCGCATATTTGCTATAAATGAAGTATTACACACCACGCAACAATCAGTTTGTGTTTGTCATGCCATATCAGAGCGTTTTCAAAAGTGATACCGCATAGATGGGCGATCGCTGCTGCTGATGGGAGATGTTAAAAAGAGCGATGGTGGTGATGATACGGCAGATCTACCACTGCTGTAGATTACAGCAGACAAGCTATGTAGGAAGGTTCTCTCCTTTTCGTGCGAGCTAGCCATGTCGGCTTATTTAGAAAAACGCCGATATCCAAAGAGAGTGGATCTCGAGAGGTTACATAGTTAGTTAGCTTTTACGAGCTATGCCTGTGCTAATCTGCATTGTTACGAGTAGGTTGCGGCCACGTACTAGACAAGGCTATGGACGACAATCGGTCCCGTGTTCCAGGCACAAAGAGGCTAATCGATGAGATCACCAGCATCCATCCTCACCCTCCACACTCATCCCAACTCTCTTTTCATCTACATACAACAGTTCTCTTGCCACCATTTTCCCGCACCCAGCACGAGTGTCAACAAAAACAGCAGCTACACGATTGATTGCATTCCCGAATCGGAAAATAAATAAATATGACGCACCAGGTAGGTACTATATATTTCAAAACCCAAGTAAAATCATGCAAACTTCCTGCTTTCTCTTCCCCCGCAGTAGTACTGGGTGTAGTGCGAGTAGGATTAATAGTATGTATGATTTTGAAGCCGGGCGACAAAAAAACGTTTCGTGCACCCAGCTGGGGGGAAATTTATTTTACACCCAGATTATTTGATATAGGTTTTGCTGTATACTCGT
>JBBMHQ010067031.1:0-13682 GCA_037834295.1 Postelsia palmaeformis
AATGCCAGCAGGCGCTTGCCGTTACTGTTGAGCTCATCACGTCCGTACGCTCCAAGCACCCTACCGTCACCGCACCCGTCCATCCTCTTTCCAGTCCGTGCGTTTGCATCTACCAGTACGAACAGGCATTCCTGCGTTGGAATCTGCTCAACCATGTGTCCCAACTTTTTCCAAAACTCCTCTGTGCAATAAGATATTCCTAAGCGAGCAAGTGGTGCCGCATGCTGTAATATCTGAAGCGGACGAGGGGTGGCTGGTTTTAATGTTTTTCCCAATCTTTTCTTTACGGGTAGTAGGGTGTTTCGTATGGTCGACTTCCACCATGTTGACTACTAACTACTAGTAACTTCTCCTGGCGTTTTCTGCCTATTACTAGTAAATAGAACACCGGACGGTCACGAGATAAGCTACCAGGTACAATTTAGGGATCATTTTCTAAATACTGCCAGAATCATCCCCAACTAGAAGTTAATACTAATCAATAGTAACCGCACTTACTTGCTTGCGTAGATTTGTCACTAAAAACGAGGGGTGCAGTTATTATACTGTTAACACAAGGTGCCAGGTACAGCACCACGTTTTCTTCTTTTTTCCCTCCATTTATTTATTTATTTATCATGTCCGCCCTTATTGTGTTTCTCCTCCCCTGGTCGCTGGTCGTAACTCAGGTCCGGGGTCGCATGTATGCACACGTAGCAGGCGGTCTCGCCCCCCGTCCCCGCCATAGTCTACCACTGTTGGTGCCTTCAGCGCCCTTTTTATCGCGACGAGATTTCATTTCAGTCTCCTTGTCCTCCTTGCTTCCTTCGTCGGGAGTCTGGACTTCGCTGGGTTTGACGAGTAAATTGAACACTTAATTTTAACTCATACCCGCCGGTGGTGCTAGTCGTACTGCACGTTTTATCAAATCAGCTTTCTCCATCATCTGCGCGCACAACAAGTATGTACACCTATAATATTAAATAGTACACCAATACGTAGCAACACAAGTTTGGGTGAGACAACACAGCGGTCTCATCCAATCAAGTACTTACAGTGAATGATCAGCGGCAGCGAAAAAGAATATTGTATTAATAGTATAATAATAGCGATATATAGACGCATAATTTACTAAATATGAAATCTCTCGCTAGGCTGATGAAAGAGTGGGTGATTATATTTATTTGCAGTACCCCCCCCCGCCCGGCTGATGATGATGCGTACCTGTGTACGAGTACTCAATAATATTTGTAACGTCTGGCTGTGATGATCCACACTGAGCTTTCCATTTCTTCTATTCACCTTTACATTCCGCGCATGCATGGTGGACAATGGTGGGGTCCTACACAGCAGTAATAAGATGGAGGTAGTCGGAGAGACGCACGCACGTGTGACAATTTTTTCCAGTTGGTTGACCATTTAATAGGAGGGTGGTTTTAAACCGACAGTCTAAACGTTCCCAGTGCTTCTTCCATACTTTTTGTTTTTTTTTCCCCATCCCATTCATTATCTTCGCCCTTCTTCTCTCTCTCCCTCTTCAGTCGTAACTTAGATCCGGGGTCACTAAGTAGGCTCTTCTCCCTCCTCCCCACTACGGTACTTGCCTTGCATTTTTATCGCGAGAAGATTTCAGCACTTTTTCCCTCGTCGACTTGCGTCGAATTCCGCCTACCCACGCAACGAAGGCTCTCTCGGCAATTGATACCTTTTATTTTTTCAAAATAAAGTCTCACCACGGTGGGATTGGAACTTGGGTACCAATACCAATGAATGGTCTTTGAAGCTGACCACTAGTAAACCGGGGCGACCAGATGGTACTGTAATATTACGGTAGCATGTTGTCTCTTTTACGTGGTAAGAAAGCAAGTATGGATGGATGAAATGCGTGTTACCGTTACCGCACATTTGAGTGGGAACAAACGTAATACATACATACATACATACCCCACCGGTGGGTGATAATACTACCGCAAAATAAATGAGCAATAATTAATTGTGAAAACCGCTCTCACTCAAAAATCGTTCGTTACCAATCGCATCATGTATGTCGCGGTAGGGGGTGGATCGCTCTGATCCCCTTGTGAGACAACGTTTTTCCAACATACATATATCTACTGGAGGCGTTTCTATTCACCCTGGCTATTAATAATCAATTTCTCTCTCCAAGTTGAGCCTCAATTTTCTTCGATAACCTGGTATGTACTGCTGTGCCTGGTACATGATTCTACGACTATTAATAGTACGGATGCATTTATTTCGCGACCTGTTCCTCTGTGATACTATAAGTGATGAGTTATATTAAGCACAGAGCAGCGAAACAACGAATGGGTTCTTGTATGCATCACAGAATAAACAGTGAAAATAAATGGACTCATTGATAAATAGAGGGTGAGACGCCAAACGGACAGGGGCACCACGAAACAAAACGCTGCTGCTGGTTGTTGCCGATTGCCGACAAAAAATGTCCGTGTTGATATTATTATTCTTTAAACTCAGCCAAATCGACGCATGTTATCGCACATACACACCGTTCGAAACGCAGCAAACAGCGCAGTCAAAATGTCAAAAATCGGACTTTCCTTTTCAATTCTCCTGTAGTAAAAAGTAAAACCTGACCACCAGGTATACTCTGGGGTACCAGGGTACAAAATCACGTTGTTTTTGTCACACTCGGGTAAATACCCGCGTACCCACAGCCTACTCGCGTAAGTAGCCCGGTACTCCCAGACATTAGAGTATGTAAGTCGAGCCCAACGAAACACACCCTCGAAAGCTCCCCTTCCAACGTTACCAACTCTCTCTGCCCAACTCGGTCGATTCAACAAAAAACACGTCAAAAACAGTCGTACTCGTAGCTCATTTATCTATGATGCGTTCTCGCTCATCTTTACCTGTCCTCCCCGCAAAATGACATTATCAATCGACCAAAGAATGATTCGACGAAAATCGACGAGAAGTGAGGATTCCGCAAATTCAAAATCTCAACCCTTAGACGTGACACACACGAGGGCAATGTGTACCGGGGGAAAGGAGGGAGGGGATACCTGCAACCAAGGCCGACATTATGTATGCCCTCAAAGGCGGCTGGGGGCAAAACCTCCTACGAGCCGAGCTGGCAAAGTAGCAGTAGTAGTGGTGTCGAAGAAAATAAAGCAGGTGACTCGGTACTATGTGCGTACGTCATCGTGTACTGAGGCGAGACTGGCGAGGAGGTTGTCGTACCTTCTCCAGAAAGCCACCACCAGCCCGAGATAAACAGGCCACAATTTGTACGGTGCGTTTTCCACATTGAATCATCCATCGCTCGATACATCCATCGGTCATCTCGAATCAAAGGGCCATTTATCTGCCTCACTCGACAAAAAATCTGCGTACTCAGCTCAGCATCATCATCGACTATCCGTGTCATAAGCCGACCAAAAACGAGCCCTCAAGCGCTCAACGAATACAGCTGTACTGGCTTCTCGTCCTGTCAACGCTGTTGCTTCAAGTTCAGCACTCCTAGTGACTCCTACTGCGGCTGTACTGCAGTATCTCGATTGGCGCCACTTTCCATGATCCATCACCTCAACACTAATGTACTCCTTGTCGACGCACAATCAAAGCTGCAGCGGATACAGCTAGTCACCGCTATGTACGGGGTCCTGGAGCAAACCATCCGACAAACAAACCACCTGACAGTGGCCGCGATCAAGCCCGCCCCACCCCTCCCCTCTCGATGCTCCCACCTCTCCCATATCCTTATCCTAATACCGCCACAAAATACCGACACCTCTACAACTGCTATCACACCGTTTCGTATTGCATTGCAGAGAAGGGACTCAACAAACACAGAAAAAAAAGGGAAAAAAACGTTCGACCAACCGGCTGTTCACACTGTTTTGTACATGCCACGGGCGAGAGCGCCATAAAGCCCGAAAAAGTTTCCCATCAGTCGTGATGCAGAAGCGTTTCGGGAAACGCCGTCCAAGACCGTCGGGGTTGGCTGCTGTCACATTGGTCGTATAATACTGAGACACAATAAAAACTAAGGCCCAGCCCCGAGAAGAAATAGGACATACACACAAAACCAAGGCCACAACGACCGACGATCGCAGAAGGTTAAAAGTACTCTCATCGCACTCAGATACGCATGATTATTTCTATTTTTAATGTTTTGTGTGGTCTCCCTAAACGAATAGTTTCTGGTCCTCGGTCAACGCTCGTTTCTTCGCTATCCCCCACCACCCTCCTACCGCATGCCAAACTCTACCATAAACTCCTTTCCCTCTGCGCATGGTCAGGCGCAGAGCTTAAAGACAAGATGGACCTTCTTTCCCTAAAAAAAGCTCAATCACGCCCAACCTAAAAGCGGAAACCCGACGTAATTTGCTGTGATCGTCACATCTTCCCCCCATCAACCATAAAGCGATGGGGTGTCACAACCACGGTTTCGAAGAGTGCCAAAGCTCTACAAGACCTATCACCGCCGCTCGCTCTGCCATCACCGCTATACTGCTACTCCTGTTCTACTGCTACTGCCCCTGCTGCTACTGCCGCTGCTTCCACTGTTTCCGCTCCCAACACGAAGGAAAGCCAGCAGAAACCGAAAAAAATACGCAGTTTACGCCTCGAATTCAGTGCCAAGAACAAACACCGTACGTTTCGAACTCCGTCCAGAAACAAACACGTTCTCGCTTCGAACCGTATCCAGCCCCCGCTAACCCTGCCCCATCCTACCATTTCAGTCATTTCAGGCCACCCCCCCCTATCTGAGGAGAGACACGCCTCATACCTCACACCTTCACTGAATCTCCGCGGCGATGACGCCTCGCGCAACGCACACCCCCGGTCTCGCTCCCCTCCTCCCCTTCCACGCCCGCCTCCCTGGCTGGACGATAACGCCCCCGCCCAACGTAAAACCCAAGCCCCCCCCGCCTCACTGACAGGACGATAACGCCCCTGCCCAACGTGAACCCCCCGCTCCCAACCCCTCCGCGCCTCACTGGCTAGACGATAACGCCCCCACGCAACGTAAAACCCTGGCTTCCCCCCCCTCCCCCGCGCCTCACTGGCTGGAGGCCACGCGTTGCGCTCAGGCCCTCTTCTTAAGCGGATCCCTTCCGCGAGAAACGCGCCTGCACCGCCCTCACTGGGAACAGGACGGCGCCCTTTGTTACGGAGAAAGACCGCCGGAGACGGCTGCTCGCCGCGCGCAGGCGGGTCTTCGAATGGGGACGACCCAGTCCACCCAAAGAACGCGACTTGAAGTTGAGGATCGCCTGCGGGAGCGTGAACAGAAAATACGAACGAATACCGGAGGCACGGGAGGGTGAGAGATGGGCGACGGGTTTTGGTGCAAGTAGGATGGCTTGGTGGTGCAATTGGATGGGTGTTGGGGTGGAGTGGCATGATTTTTAGTTGAAATGGGATGGGTTCACGGTGAAACGCTTGGTCGCGGTCGTCGTATTATTACTATTAATAAGTAACTCTGCTCTTGTGTCACGATTATTTTCAAGACGTCATCCAATCAGTTGCACCACAAACACCCGAGCATATCAAACATATCGCGACAGTACTGCTTCACGCCACACGGAGACACTTGAAAGGTCGCTTCCGAAAAAATCTGGGCCATGACACAACAAACAACAACAATAATTTGATGGTCATGTTCATTTCTGTCTGCCTCGAACATCTCACGCGGCGACACTGTAGAAACCAAATGAAAGGCATTAATATGAAAAAGAAACACCAGAAACAAAAGAACACAACAATGCGAGAACGAGACACAAAACCCACCTGAAACAAAAAACAAACAAACGAACAAAAACAGAAACTAACACGAAGTAACTCAACAACCATATATACTGGTATATAGAATAAAGCCAACCAACCCCCCCCTCCCCTCCCGAAAAAAACAACCAGAGGAAAAACTTTTACCATCGAGACGTGGGTGTGCGCGATAAACACTAAATAAAATCTGACATATTTAAAAGCTTCCCACCTTCTTGTACTGGACGTTCCTCAAGACGGAAGTGGCTGCCTCCCAAGACCACTTTTCAGTCTCCTCCCTACCGGCCTTGCTCATGCTCCTCCGCAAGGCCGTGTCGTCCAGCAGTTTGCCCACGCGATCAGCAAACGCCTCTTCATCTCCAGCGGGAACCAAGTACCCCGTCTGAACGAGATAAGTAGATGAAAAACACGCAAGAAGGTCGATCGCTGCTTTCGGGTTGACGAAAACACACACACATGACGCGCAAGATGATGCATCGCTGCTCATGTTTTCAGAAACGAAACGAAACACACAAGAAGGTCAATGTCCATTCTTGCTTTCGATTAACATATAACAAAAACCGAAGAACGCAAGAAGGTCGATCTATACCTTTACTTTCGGATTGACAGGACAAAGAAGCAAAAACATGCAAGGAGTTCGATCGCTGCTTTTTCCTTCGGGTGAGAACCACAACAACAAAGATATACAAAAAAACCAGAGAAATAAAATACCTGGTACGTACGAAGTATAATGTGTATTCTATGATACCGTATCGGCCCAACAAGAAACAACTATGACGGGGGACATGGTAAATAGAAATACCTATTGCAGGTATCGTACCGGAAATAGAGGCAACTATTTATTTTCCGAATTCGAGGAGCCGAAATAAACACAACACGAGAGAAGAAGCAACGAAACAAAATACGCCAGGAGGATGACCAATAAATCACTACTTGTGTACCAGGTACCACTCTGTCTCATACTATAAGCACCTTTTGTACACTAACTGTTGGATAAAACGGTGCTTATATATCGAAACATAATGGCATTGAACTGGCTCTCGTTTCCGTACTGCTTTGTCATGCAAAAACACCGCCCCCAAAAAACGTAACGCAAGCCAAGAGTAAACACAACTAGACACTGCAAGTAACACCGCCGCCGGTTCGTAAATTAGTACCTGGCTACACTGCCGAAAAAAAACACTCTAATGAAATACTAAAGTACACAATTAATATCACGCTACACCAGTATGTTTTTCTGCACAGATACACAGCTTCCATTGAAACAGTAACACAGCCTCTTTGCGTATCAAACCCAACAACAGCAGCACCCTATACTATACCTGGTATGCTACAAACACGATTCCACCTCAAGTACACGCGTTTGTGCCCGAAAAGACGGTCGTGTTTCAAAAGGGTTGTAATTCGTTTTTTTCAGCGCCAGCACACAGCTTTCCAAAAATCAAGAATGCACGCCACAAGCGGATGCCACCACCACCACCGCCACCGCCGCCACCGCCGCCGCAACATAACACAAATAAAAAACACTAAAACCGACGCACCTTCCCATCGTCAATGAGATCGGGGATACCTCCCGCATCCGCCCCAACCACCGGCACCCCGCTCGCCATGGACTCGAGGACGACAAACCCAAGCGTCTCCGTGTCCGACGGCATGACGAAAACGTCCGCCGAGGCAAACGCCTGGCTCAGAGTTTCGCCCGTCATCTGGCCCGTAAGGACGGTCTTGGTACCTTTGAAGTGCTCCATCAGAGCTTCCGAGTCCGGTCCTCCGCCCACCAACGCCAGTCTGACGTTTGGAAGTCTGCAAGGGGGAAAAAGGAAGGCGTTACGGCGGAAGCCGTGTTTCGGGGGAAGGGGGAGAAGACCGCACCATGGTGGGAGGGGGAGGGGGGGAGGTGGCGGCGGTTGACTGTAGGGCGACGTACAATTATAAAGCTGTGAGTAGCAATACATGAATTAATTCTACGACAGACACGCACTATGTGCATAAACACGTGAATCAGTCGACGCATCAATGAACGCATGGATCAAATCAACCGTTTAAAAAAAAAGGCAACGAACCAATCCAAATCAACCACCGCATCAAATCAAAGCCCCATAGGAACAGCGTGGACGAAAATTTACAGAAGTTTCCCCCAGAAGCACCGGTACGACTCAGAAGTATGATGAACATTCTGCATGCATGGGCCACGATGGGGTAGCGCGCGGTGTACGAGGCGGGGCCGAGCGGAGCAGACAAGCAGACACACCCACCTACCTCTCAAGCACCCCTCGCAAGTCTCTCAAACGCTTCTCGGCGCCGAGCCTGCCGACGTAGATGACGAGAGGGTCCTCGGGATGGCCATCGGAGAGCAACGAGCGCATCTCCAACGTCTTGAAGTTGGGGTTGAATCTCTGTTTGGGGGACGCACGAGCCAGTACACGTGGCGGCGGTGATTGCGTCAAGTGGTGCTGGTATTGGTAGCTTCACTTTCGGCCTGGATGATGATGGCGGTGGTGGTGGTGGTGGTGGCAGCGGTGGTGGCAGCGGGAGGGTACTTGCGTTGCTTGGTGTTGGCGTTGATGCTGGTGTTGTGTTGGTGTTGGTATTGGTCTGTGAGGTGGTGGTGGTGGTGGTGGTGGTGGTGGCCGAGTTCGTTTGGTCTTGGCGGTGTTGGTATTGTCAAGATTGGTGTTGTTCATGGTGCTGTTGGCGGTATCGATGGCGTCCAAGGCGGCTGGCTACCTGTAGGGTTACCTCTTATATATATATTTTTGTCGATCACGTTAGTCCGACACTACACTACTCCTACCCAACGACATCCCGCACACTCAGCGTCCCTCCTTTATATGATTTCAAGAGAGACGCCCCTGTCCCGTTGCTCCGTGGTTCCAAGCAAGGAGTCAGACGCCAGTGAACCCGCGCGCAGAACAAAGGAGTCAACCAAACAGACCACAACTGACACAGTACAACGACAAGAAACACCAACAGGATACCACACCCCCGCCCCCCGAAAAAAACGCTCGCAACACTATGCCCACAAGCCTTTCCCTCCGCCTCACCTCAACATCTATCCCCTTGCGCCATACTTCCACGCGATCCACCCCATTCTCCCTCATCTCCTTCTGGACCTGGGGGCTCGTGCAGAGCGTCAGGTCTGCCTTGTTGTGCGCATAGCGCAGCAGGGCCCAGCTCATGGCCTCGACGCCTGGCAGCCAGCCGAGGTAGGTACGCCCATAGAGGGGAAGGTGGGTGTGGTACGAGAACAGGAGAGGGATGCGGAAGTAGCGCGCGTAGAAGAGAGAGGGGAGGGCGAGGAACCCGGGGGAGGTTACGTGGAGGATGTCCGGCTGGAGCTTATCGATCATCCCCCACCCTCTTCGCTCCCAGTCGAACGTGAGCAGGATCTGATGTCGGACACGACATTCGTGTTTTGAGCAGATAAGCACAAAAAAAAGAGAGAACAAGATAAATACAGGAACGAGAGGGGGACGGAGAATACACACAAAAGAGGGATGGCAGGGGAGGGGGAAGGGGAAGGGTGCGGGGATTTGGATTGGTGCTGCCAAAGACGACGAGGGCAGACTAAGAGGCGCCGCGGCTGAAGCGAAGTGCCTAGATGATAAGATTGAAACAGAGGGATTTTCGTAAAGCTGGAAAAGTTCCGAACACTGGGCCGAGACGATCGGTGCCTACTGGTAACAGACCAAACACTCCCAACAAACAAACGACGAAACCCTGCCGAAATGAGTATGACAACGAGGTTGATATTTGGTACGATAACGCGCGAACCCCTCAACGCCTTCAAGGTTGAACACCTTCAGGGTTACAGCAGTGCAACGTGCAGCAGTGTCATATGGTTTAGTACTGTGCGTCGAAAATAGCCTTACGAACAGATTGTGACAAGCAAGGCGAGAGCAGCAATAGACGTTATCTAAAACAGCACTGCTGTTATGTTGCAATATTCATTTCTTTGTGATTGGCATTGGCACCGATTTTGGCGAAGATATTAATCTATTGATACTGACCGAGGCAGTAAATGACATCGACGGCCGATATCGGCATTGGTATCAACACGAACAATCAATCGAATTTTGCTCTATATGATCCTAATACTGATGGTAACGATATTGATATTGATGATATCAAATTTGGTGTTGTCGTTGCCTTGGAATGTTTAATATCGAGGTTGTCCGATATTGATTTTGGTATTGGCTTGGATATTGATGATGACGTCAATATCTGATATAGTTGTCGATTTTGATACTGGCTTGGGTATCAATGTTGAATACAGCTCCGCCATTGATGTTGACAATGACTCCGATAGTGATACTGGTACATAATGACAGCGATATTGATATTGATATCGATTTCGATATTGATTCTGGTATATGATGACATCGATATCGATACCGTACCTGTTTATACTTTCGATATTGATATCGATATCGTACCTGTCGTACCTGTTGATACTTTCGATATTGATTTTGTACCTGTTTGAAGAAGATGATTAAGACTTCGATATTGATATCGATGAAGGTTGCGCACCTGTTTATACAAAATGAAGCGAAATCCGGCCGTGGTGATGACCGGAAATTCGAGGTGGGAGTCCGGCGCGTCTTCCTTGTCGTCCGTGGTCAAGATGGCGACCTCGTCGCCGGCCTTCGACAAAAACCTATCCGAATATCCAACCATCGCAAAATATTGAAAAAACCGAAAATATCAAAACTACTGGTGTAAAATATCAAAAACATCGAGATACCAAGAAACGCACTTAAGGGCAGAGCAAAGATTGGCGTGTGGACAAAATGTTGGGTGCGTGGGTGGGGTGGGTGGGTGGGTCGGTGAACGTCTCCCATTAATAGGAAAGACACGACACAATACATCACACGCAGCAGTGTGCAACCAGGTGCCTACTAAGTATAGTAACATGATACCACTGTGTCCTCGCGTATTCCGGGAGAAGACAAGAAGCAAGGCGTGTCTTATGGGGACCAATCAAGACTCACGAGTGACACATCCCCTGGGAAACAAACAGGTCTCTAGTCGGCGACGATTTTCCATTTCGATTCACGACGAAGTACGCACGCTTTTTGACGGTTGTTGATGATTCTCGATAATTTTCGACGATCGTTGACGATTCTCGTTTTTGAGAGCGAACGACTCACTTGAGCATCTCGCGGAAGCGGTTGGAGTACCCGCTGACGTGTGTGAAAGGGGTCGGCTCGACTAAAAGAGCCACCTTCATGGGAGGGGTGGCCTTGAGGTTTGGTGTCTTCTTGCCAAGCTGCCGCATCCAAGCAAAGGCACGCCCAACGGAGCGCACCGCCGAACATACCGAAGCACGACGACGCAAGAGACAGAGCACAACAGACGTCGAGAAACAATGTCAGAGATAACAACGAGGAGGATGGGGTTTGTGGGGACGCAAGCCCTCACTGGTTGAGCTGCTGCACGAGTGCTCGTCGCAAGCATTTCCTCTCTGGCATTTTTACTAATCCGTTTTGTCGCTCCTATCCCCGGATTCCAGGCCTTGCGTTTCGGGTTGCAGCTAGGGTAGGGTTAGGGTTGGGAAATACAATCTCTTCGGGGTCCAGTTGGAGCGACCAAAAGTCAGTCAGTTGCGGTGTTAGCAACTGTCTGGTGCGGGCGCGCAGCAACCCGACTACACTGCTGTCTGTGCAGGTAGTATCAAGCGGCGTGCGTGTCGGACATGTCCATGCATTGTACGTACGTAGCTCGGGTACACTGCCTGCCTTCGCCCGGAAGCTGCTTGGTGTAACCGATAAACCGATGGTTTGGTACAGCTGTCGTCGTCCCTTTTTTCTCGGCAGTGTTTCCCTCTATTCTATAATCAAGTGAAGCCCCAAAGGCGGCAACACATCTAGTACTGCGGTGTACATACACCTAAATATGAGCCTGATTTCAAGTGTTTAGTGTCCGCCATGGGGCTGCAGTCCTCAAGGGGGCAAGGTTACGTACATTTACGTCGTAGGGCTGTCAAAGATGTATCATTCGTGGCGACGGGATTTGACGTGATTAGTATACAGCTGAAGTTTGGTGTATCCACCACGAGAGATGATACTGCGGCGGCTTCGCTGCCGTCGCTGCCTTTGCTCGCTGGTCTATGCGAGTTGGTCCCGGAGAGGATGGGTGAGGCGGCAAAGTGCGAAAAGCAAGCGCCAAAAACCGGGGATGTCTGTTAAATGCCCCCGTCGTCGTGATATAATCTCGCCCATTGCTTGCCCATTGGTATATATATTGCTGTATTCGTGATCATCAGTTCCCTCCTCCCTTCTCTTCACGTCCAAAACCTTTTGATATGATACCGAATACCAGGTACCAGATACCAGGGTACCTGGTACGGTATTAATAGTAGCACAGTCAATTCGGGTGGGGCTGGGCACTGGCACAGCAGTATATACTGGCAGTAGTACTCTAGTGGCAGCATTAATCTACTTAATTGACCTCGCCAGTATATTCACCAGTTGTTTCTTTTCAAAAGGGTGAGTCCAAGAAACGCACCTTGTACGAGTCCGGAAACCCACCAAATGCGTTCCGGGAGGAGAGTGGAGAGAGCAGGGAGCAATGTATACTGCTGCAATCCAGCAATCCAGATTTTCGAGGGCAGTACAATCGCTACTGATTGAGTCAGCCTGTATGTGTGAGCATAATACTAGACACCCCAGGACCCAGGAGTAGAACGGCGCACTCTGTGAAGTTGGAACGGACAGCAACATCTATTTTCTGCTTCCCGATTCAAGAGATGCTGCTCCTGTATGAATTATGAGAGAGAGGTGCGTATATCACGAGAAAACACAAGACTTGCCTACTGCTGCTGTTACGTAATTGACACTCTGCGAAGAGAAGCTACTGCAGCTGCAGCTGTACCAGGTACCTATTAATAGTACCTGGTACTCCGTACCAGGTATGTTGTTTTCGAATCGAATGGGGCATACTTCAGCGCAGACGAATCAACGACGTATTTGAAACAAGTTAAGTGCCAAGGAACGTCAGATTCAATTGTTGGGTACAGTAAAAAAACCCACCCCGAGACGCATGGAGAGATCCAGTCCTCGAAGAGAAGTCACAGAGCCGCCCCCTCTCGCCCTGCCTTCATCACCCTGCCACACTTCTCCAAGGAAGCCACTTCTCCTCGCGGATATCGATGTTTTCGGTGCTGAGAAGCCCAACGTCGAAACCATCAGGTTGGCGCTCGCAAAAAGCAGCACAGCGGGCCTGATTACAACCATATCTGGCCTTCTACAACGATGTTCTTCGAGGACAGCCCGGATGGGGGTCCCCGCCGATAGCAAGAGACACAGCTGCAGCAGTAGCAGTAGCGGCACACGGTGATAAGTGAAAGTACGAAGAGCTTCGCAGCTTTTGAAGGACTTTTGCACACGTCGACCTCCCCAAAATGCCAAAAATGTGGCTCTATAAACACCTGCGTATGGTATCCGGGGACAGGGGTTTTCTAAAACCGTCGAGAAAAACAAGAAAAAATAAAATTCAAACTACTACAGTTTACTACTGTACCTGGCACCTCGTACGATAACGACGGATAAAATAAAACCGAAAGCGAAAAGCGCGCCCAGTGCACCACGCAGCCTGCAAAGTTGAGAATCTACTCCACAATATGTCGAGCTCACAGCTGATGTGTCTGTAACGATAGACAACCACGAGTCTCCAGGCTGCAGCGCATTTAGGAAACAAATCATAATAAACAGACCAGAAACGACGACAAACTTCCATGAACAGAAAATAATAAAATACTCGTAATAGTAACACTCGTAGATTTACGTCCATAGTTCCTACCAGGTACTCCGAGTATTATTTATTATAGAGACGAGGACAATTGCTGAGAGCGCGTTCGTTGCGTGGGTAGGCAGAATTCGACGCAAGTCGACGAGGGAAGAAAGTGCTGAACTCTTCTCGCGATAAAAATG
>JBBMHQ010067053.1:0-13680 GCA_037834295.1 Postelsia palmaeformis
GTATTAGTAAGCAGCCACAGCAATATAGCGCAGACGAAACTACCGCATACGCACGATATCGTTTCCTGCTCTGCTGTCGGGCGGCAGGCACGTACATCTTTATACCCAGCTGGTTGTAGCGCACGCCCTGCACTGCTCATGTGCTGTTTGTTGGCTGTGCTGTCTAGGTTACGTGATAATATTTGAAAACCAAAAATGGGGGGAAAAAAGTAAAACAAAATAAGGACACGATTTCTGCGAGGATCGAGCTCACGACTTCAAGTCCATAATCGGGCATCGTGACCTTTTTACTTTACATTTAGATGCATATTGCCTGATGCTTCGAAGTATTATTTTTCGCGGCGCGCACGATGAACCGCATACAACATGCACAGCAGCAGCACGGCAGAAGAGAGAGAGGTTGATTGATCATACGCTCGAGTGGTCGTCCTACACTATTCATTGAAGGATGGACGTACCGGCTCGTTTATCGACATATTCAAATCGTATTACCAGGTATTTGATACCAGGCATACACTAAATGGGGGGAATTTTATGTTTTCTGAACTCGGGGATAATAAATATAAAGACGGTTGATATACTCATATTTTGTCAAACGGTTCTTACTTTTTCGTTTAGAATGTACATGGATCCGTCACACATAAAGCAGCAGCAAAGAGAGACATACGGTGGGTTACGGACCGTAGGCTCATATGAACACAACCAGCCACAGCAGTAAAGCGCATATGGGCGTGTCGCAAACGCACGGCGTATGGGCGGACGTTGTGTTCTGTGCATGTTGTCCGTTGTCTACCTGGTAAAATACAACATTTTATCGGTACGTACATACAAAAAATAAGGCCTCCCGTACCGATACCAGGGAAATCGTCTTATCCACTCCTGCCGAACAAAAACAGTTTGAGGGCTTGCCACGCGCTCTAGAGCGCACAGATCGCGCCCGAACGCCGACCAACGTGTCCGGCGTTTTGCCAAGAAGTGCTCGGACGAAGTATACATGTTCCAAAAAGCAAGAAAAAAACGCACGAATATAACTAAACGTGTGTACCTGGTACTGTTTTATATCTATCTCTTCGTATATATACTGAACGAAAGCTTCGATGTATAAACTATATAATATATAACATCGAAGTCATACTCGTATCGTTTTCGTTCATTCTTGTGACGTCAACGTGTCGAACAAGAAAATCTAACACAAACCCCATGCAAGTATATATACCGTGCACAGTGCTCTTGTCTCTCGCCTGAAAACAAGTCCAACCTCAACCAGACTCACTCTCTCTCGTACTCATATGTACCTCCTAGCTAACCAAACTGCTTTCCAGTATATGTTGACATTCAGTTCCAATCCCGCTCGACGAATCCTAGATTTCCTACGCTCAATCCTACACATACAAGCTATTTCAATTACCACCATGCACACCAGTATGGTGGAAGCATCTAGGGCGCAATTTTGAGATATTTATATGTTTTTGCAGGGTCCCAACCGGAGTTGAGTGTATAGGACATATACCTCCGAGTGCTCTTTTAAAGAGCTTTCGAGTGAGCCTGCGTCCAATCGCAGGAGCCCCGCTGTGGCTCTCGCCATGGCTCGTTGACCAGCTCCCAGAAGGTACTTAATCGCACTCGAAACGTCACGTGCACCAAAATTACCATGTACCATCGCACCATGTATTATACCGTGCGCAGCACTGAGTGACACTGTGCCATCGTACCGGGTAATATACCATGCACCATGCGTGAATGCACGGTTGACTGCACCGTCAAGCGCTGTTGAGCTCCTACGAGACCCCGAGACAGCGACTAAAACAATGATAGCCTTGGAGTGAGCGAGCAGAGTAAGCGCCCAGCAATACGGGTAGGGTCATATTGCGTGCGCCCCGTGCCGCGCGACTCCCTCGCATTATAATAGCTCGGACACCGATTCGTATGATATCATTCCCCAACCACGCAGCGGCCTTTGCTGTAATTATCTATGCGTATCGACATGTTTCCTCTGATCAGTCTCAAGAGCGGGGTATAACCTCCTCGGGACTTTGAACGCGTTCAAAAGTGTGACGATTCTAGTGTTGGGTATCGTATCGAACATTTTGATATAACGTACTGTCGAGCGTGTTTTGCCCTTGACCCCCTGTGACAACCCCGTGTTTTCTCAGCAGATACGGAACGAAAGACTGTGTGTAACATATCAAACATCGAAATCGTATCGATTTGCATTTTTCTCGCAAATCGGTCTTGTATCGGACTCGATTTTCGTTCTATACCACGCGGGACGGGAATATAAGGAGCGTTTCGTCATTAATATGAAGACCAATCGGTCCTTACAATTCCGCCTATAATGGTATTTGGCAATATACTATTCACGGCATCAGCCACACGTACCAGCCCGGGCTGCTGGTGTATAGGGCAGGGGACATGTCGGCAGTGCAACGTTGTCACGGGGGACCGCAGAAATTAGGACCCATCGTGCGCACAAAAAACCTCTACCAGGTATATTTTACAAATCATTCTTGGTCCCGATTTCTATGTCCACCCATCGTAGTTACTGTAGTAGATGTACGACACGCACGCAGCATGATGATTATACACGTGATTGCTAGCATCTTCCATATTTGAAGTAATTAGAGTCTCGTTTCTCTCATTTATGGAGAAGGCATGTTTGGAAAAAGCGCTGCCTGTACATTGTCAGTTGGGAAACGGGAATTTGATAACACGTGCATATCCAGTAGTCTGACCGTTGTTGTACGCTCTTCTTACTAGTAGAGGGATGATACGGGCCGTTAATATCGAAAGCCTTTTTTGGTACACGTTTTCCTTTTTTTTTCCTGAAGAAAAACAGGAAAAGGTTTGGAGAAAAAGAGGAAATGTTTTCCAAAAGTTGGAAATTTGACAGAAGGTAAAAAACGTCAGGACCCCTTACGTATTAGCATTCACATAATTCGGGAAAATGTCATCAGGCAAATCTACAAGAAAAAATAATTGCGCGAAAACAAACTTAGGAAAATCAAGGCATAACGTTGTTCGATAATGACGGCCTAGGGTCTGACTTGACGTTTTTCGGGTCACTACTTCGATGTACGGCAGTAGTGGCCTCTCTATAGTGCAGGTTGGGTGGTGCCGGCCGCCCGCTACAGTGCCTGTGAAATCGCTTGTCACAAATGGGAATACCCAGTGTGTCAGTGTACCGAGAGGTGGCTGCCGGTGCGAATAGTGTCGGTATTACTGGCTGGCGCATACCGGCACCACAGAAGAACCATTACTGGATATTTTAATCCAGGGCTCTTCACGGGTCATGACCCCAACCCGTGGGTCGGGTCAGGAAGTTTTTGAAATCTCACGGGTTGGGCTGGGTCGGTTCGGGTCGGGTCCGGTCAGGAGGATTTCAAATCATCACGGAGCGGGTCCGGTCACCATACCCAACCCGATCCGCGAGATTTAACACTAGCCGTGAACAACCCTGCGTGTAATCAAAGCAAGGAGAGGGGTATAGCGGCCACTGTCCGGAAATTTAGCAACTGTTTGGAATATCAAGTCAAAATCAAACGGGGGTAACAATCCCGGCCAGTGTATGTGCCAGCCAGCAATACCGCACTATGGCGGCAACCGGCACTGCTCCACACGCTACCACACTGGTTAATCCCGTCTGCGTCAAGAGATTCCACATACACAACTGTAAGCGGGCAACCGACACTGCTCAGCCGGCACGATAGAGGGATTACTACTAGTATATTAGAATATAGTCCATACAGCTGGTACTGCTGTGCAGTGATAGGCACGCTCAGCTGTATCGATACAGAGCGCGTCACCACTACTCCCCTGCAGGGAACGTAACCCCTCTTCAGACGAAAAAGACCGCCAGCCACCATTTCGCCACTCGACACCCTTTGCTTGTGCTCCGCCCCCCCCCCTTCGCCCCCGTAAACAAGTGACCGGGTCGAGGCGGGGTTAAGGCGGTTTCGAGAGCCCCGGTGGAATAAATGACAGGGTCAGAGAAGGCTTTGGGCGGGTTTGGGACCCCCCCCTCCCCCCCCAAAAAAACAAGCCGGGACGGGTTTGGAGCGCGCCCCTTCTCGCCCATAAAAAAGTGATACGATTGGGTCGTTGGAGGGGCGGGTTTGGGAGCTCTCCCCCCACAATGTATGGGCGCCCTCCCCTATCATATGAAGGTTGGGTTGGCGTCGGTTGGCATAAACACTGTAAAACATGCCGCTCACTACTTGAGCTAGACAACCAGGATACCGCTTTTTCTTTTCATTTTTTGGCGGCCGATCACAGTTGGTGGCCGAGTCCGATCATTTCTGCGGGGGGGAAAAGCTTTACTCCGTACAGAGGCAGTGATCGCATCACGTAGTGTTTATGGTAGGGCACCCAATAGGCAGTTGCATAGTACTCCCATTGCTGTCCCTGGATGTGGCCACACCAGGAATTATAGTAACTCATTGGAGCTGCCTTCCATACGCAAGTCCTCCTCATAAACGGTTTTCAGTAGGATGCAGCTCCTTCATGCGACGACGCACTTGGTGAAAGCAACGTTTGCCTGGTCGGGGCAAATCCGAAGTGCTCTGTCCCGACATTTTAAGGATGCGAGGGTCTATGGTTATACGACAACGGCCATGCATGATATCGAGTACACCCCCCCTCCTGGGAAGATACAGGGTTGAGGAGAGGTTGGGACAGCGTTGGGACCCCCCCCCTCTCCGCAAAAAAACATGACAGGGCGGCGGGGTTGGAGTCGGTTCGGGACCCCCCCTTCTGCGTCGTAAAAACAAGTGACGGGGTCGGGGCGGGCTTGAGAGCCTCCCCACCCCCTAAAACAAGTAACAAGAGCGGGATTTGGGCGGGGTTGGGGCAGAGAGCATGTGTCCGGGTCACGCCTTGTGCTCGATCTTCGCTCGCAGGTTCAACCACTATGCGTATCAAATAAATATAACACGGTCAATTTTTAGTTGTTGGTCTCACGTTAAGCTAATTGCCACGTTGCCACTCTCTTGCCAGTGGTTATAAAAGGTTACTATTGATACGAGTCTACAGGTTGTTAAGGGGAAAAAACACACCAGACTCATTCGGGGCATGCACCAGAATAACAGCCATCTCCACGGTCTGTTGCTGTTGGATATGGTTGTGTATGACCGATGGATACCCGATCGACCAGAGTTGGCGCCCATAGCTGTTAGGAGGAGATAGTTAGATCCCAAACGATGCTGCATCAGCCACGCATATGACTGCTCAGTGCTCAGGCTTGACTGCTGAAAAACGTACTGGTACCACCCGTAGATAACTTTAACCGCCGCTCTCGTACACATCACATCGGTTCCAGAAGGCCACAAAACTATAAAAATATGAAGAAACACAGAGGCAGAACAGCAGCCAGCAGCAGGATAAGTCCAACAGTAACATGGAAGATTCGACGCGAGACAGGCATGCATTTTTCTTCGCTAGACACCAGAGGGAACAAGGGACAACAAAAAAGATCAACACCGAAGTAGTCCAGCATTTCGACCACCCGTAGCGACCTCGGCGTAGCTGGGCTGCCAACAAGGGATTGCAACTTCAGTCAAGTACGGGAACCCCACTGCAAGAAACGGTTGGCAATTGCACGAGAGATCGAAGTGATGTATCATAGGTTGCAATTATGGGCTTCGACGAAAAAATCGATTCCACAGATGGGGTACATACGTATGTAATTGAGTATTTTTTTGACGTGTCACGTCTACCAAATCAGTAATACCTGTGGCCACGTTTAGAAAGTAGCTATTTCTATTCGATAAGTTTCACTTACCCACTCCGATCGGCTACGTAGGGGATACCAGGGACAATGGGAGCGAATCAGTCGATCGAGAGTTTTTCCAGGCACCGCATCCAAGCCGGCCGAATCAACGCAGAGTCTTGGCAAACACATGATCCAAACACTGATGAATGAAACAGGGTTCGGGGGTTAAGTTTCGGGTCGGTGGGTTGGCTCGAGGTGCCAAGCACAAAACCTTCGTACAAAAATGATACCTGGTATCAAAGTGTGACCACGTCTAAAAAAAAAAACGAAGACACGCGTCTACATACGTATAGTGACTGCGTACCAACTTATGTATATATATATATATATATATATACCAGTATACATACCTGGTGCAGTATATACTACAACAGCAGTATCTACGTATGTATCACTACTACTTTATTTTGTATATTAGTACCAGCATGTATTATGTGCCGGCGTCTCCGGTGTCCTCGTGCCTCCTGAAGTCAAGTTTGCAGGTTGAAATATCATCGAGTGTGCATACTCGTGAAGGCTTTCTCCCACTTGGAAAAAAAAAGCGGAAAGCGCGAGAGCGTGAGTTTGCAATATCAGTATTCGATGAAAAACAACGAGCAGTGGGGCTGACCTGGTGAAGTGGGGCTATGGGGGCGATCGATCGATCGATTACCCAGCTCAGGGTAATCCTTATAACACTGCTGTGGTGAATCCCATGCGCGACAATAATGAAGGCGTGAACCGGGGAGGGCAAGGGGCGACACTTGCGACCTCGGCTTGTCCATCGCCTATGAATAGGGTATACACTCTTACCTCCTACGAGTTGAGCTGGAGGGCGAAAGTAATATTAACAAAAAAATAAAATGTTGCGACTACTCGTAGAATATTAATGCTGTAAAGTTCCAGTAATTATTCAGTAGTACTGCTATGAGCAACTACTGCCCCTACGGTTACTCGTACTATTATTACGGTGGGTCATACCTGGTGAATACCCGGTACTCGTGGGTATTACAGAAGGAGGAGTACTCACGACCAAGTCGGGTACTAAATATCCGGGAAATTGTGTGTGTTTGGTGTCCAGCGTTGGTCCTGGTTACTATGATATGATGCCCCGTATATTTACTACTTCTCTTGAGAGGAGGCTATGGGCCACGAGGGGACCGTAGTTTGCTGCTGTGGCGTGCTATCGTGTAGTGGATTTATCTTCAGCCAGGTGCGCCAACGGTGCGATATATATATACCAGTGTATATGTGTGTATCATCCGACTGGAAATTCCGTCATATCTGGACCGCACTCCCGTCATGGGGGCTAAACACTTGGAATGAGGGACATAATTCGGTTTCTGTACAGTGCAGTACTAAAAGGGTTGAGGCCCAACGTGAAAAACCAGCCTCGGGACACATCACGCGGTGCATGCGCGTTTTTACGTAGCTTTCACGTATTTTGGGGTGTACAGCAGCGTGTACTCGCGCTCAAAACCAGGTACCTGGTACAGCAGTACTATTAATAGAATATACCTGTGATGTCACACTATTTAGAAGTATGTATTGAAGTACGAAAAAAAGGAACCAATTGCTGAGAGCGCCTTCGTTGCGTGGGTAGGCGGAATCCGACGCAAGTCGACGAGTGAAGCAAGTGCCGAAATCTTCTCGCGACAGAAATGCAAGGCGAGTACCGAAGTGGGGAGGAGGGAGAAGAGCCTACTTATTGACCCCGAATCTGAGTTACGACTGAAGAGGGGGAGAGAAAAAAACGGCGCCCCGATAATAAATGGGATGGACAAAAAAAAACAAATATATAGGAGTATACCAGTATAGTATATATATATTCGACGCGAGTCGGCGAGGGAAGGAAGGGCTGAAGCTTTCTCGCACAAAAAGTGCAAAGCACGAACCGTAACGCACGTGGGAAGTGGGGAGAGGGGCCTGCTATGTGTGTGACCTCAGATCTGAGCTATCACTACTGCTGTTATATGAAGGCAATAGAAGGCAGACAGGAAAAAGGGCGAAACCATTAACTATTAATAGGAGGCAACAAAAATAAAAACTCTGTACGAGTACTGTACGTACCTGGTGCAAACACGTCGGTATGCTATAGCTTACCTGGTGAACTAATAATAATGCTCGTACAGCTGTGGGGTACCCACTTGTCCGTTTGAAGACGTTGCGCGAGATGATACCTGGTAAATCGGCTTGTCACGAGAGAAACTACTTGGAAATAGATTTTTCAATAGTAAAAGATAAGACCATACTATAAATAATAATATTATTTTAATAGAATACAGCAGAGAGCGCCTTCGTTGCGTGAGTAGGCGGAATCCGACGCAAGTCGACGAGGGAAGAAAGTGCTGAAATCTTCTCGCGATAAAAATTCAAGGCAAGTACCGCAGTGGGGAGGAGGGAAAAGTAGAGCCTACTTAGTGACCCGGATCTGAGTTACGACTGAAGAGAGGGAGAGAGAGAAGAACGGCGAAGATAATAAATGGGATGAACAAAAAGAAGAAGAAAAAAAAGCAGTAGCTTGTCACGAGGTTTGGCCCTTTTCGAACCACGGCCCCATTTTGGGGACAGACTATACAAGTTCCAAGTAATTGGTCCCCAAAACGGGACCGCCGTTCTGAAAGTACCCCAAGTACGGCTGAAATAGCCTACGAAAAAGGTTGTCATGTTGTCTTGTGTCATGTGTCATGTGGTAGATCCTCGACACGAACAGTTTGGCGCAGGCCGTAAAACATGAAATACACAACTGCTTGCTGTAGTATGTGTATTATACCTGGAACATACTTTGCTGTACGGTATTGAAATAGTCAGATAATATTCTCCGTGAACACGCGATACGCAACAAAAGGGAAAACTTGCTGTAATACGCATCACAATACGGTGGTACGGCAGCAGCAATATCACACCAGTAAAATATCTTCGCATAAATCAAAGCAGGTGGTCCGGTCAGATCCACGACCTTCTTTCAGCCTCGAACGCCTCAATAATAACACGTATTAACCACAAAACACCAGCGGCGTACGTATACATACGTGATACGGCGGTGGTACAACAGTTAAAAAATATATATATCTTACGTACATACCGTATCATATCCCACAGAGAGAGGTAGGATTTCCATATTTCCACCTGTATTCTGGTCAAACGGTCAAACACCCACGATCTTGACCCGCATTCATCACCCACTTTGATACGATTTTCATCATTTTTGTGGAGTGTTTTCATTTCTCGAAAGGCACCAACTGCCGAGAGCGCCTTTGCTAGCTTGGGTATAGCACAAGAATCGACGCGAGCTGGAGAGGAAGACGTAACTACCGTGTTAGGGGGGGGGTGGGGCTACTAATAATACGTGGCTTCCAATTTGAGTTACGGTGATTAACAGGGAGGGAGCAGAGGAGAAACGAAAACAAATGCGGTCGAAAAACGAAAACAAAAACAAGGACTACGAGTTGTTTCTTACCAGGCATATTTTGATAATTCAAGACTTGAGAGGGAGAACGTGTCAACGAGAAACGACGATTGAAGCACCGGCCACACGAACAGGCCGGGGCTCCGCACGTACTGGATTCAGGAGTAGTGGCCCTCTATAGTGCCGGCTGCCCGCTGCACGTAGTGCCTGTGAAATCGCTCGGCACAGATGGCATTCACAAGAAGTGTGGTAGTCTGCGATGTAGTGCCGGTTGTCGCTATAGTGCCGGTCTTGCTGGCTGGCACATACATACCGGCACCATGTATAGAGGGACTATCGCTGTCGTGGGAAACAATCGTAGGGAGTGTGTCCGCCGCAATACGAGGAACCGCTGTACCGGATAAATGCACAGGACGGCGATTTGTGGTACTCCTCCTGCTCCCTCCAAGCTCTTCCCAGACGCGTGATAAAAATCTCAAGAGTACGTCGTCTCCTTCGTCGATATATGCATACATGCACTGCCACTAGTATTATACACAAGTTATTAGAAGCCAAAAAAAAGGGAGAACGAAATGTCTGGAGACACCGGTTGCCGACAGGAACAGGGCTATGATACTCAAGAGCTGAGTATGTCGCAGTAGTAGCAGCAGTGTTGATAGTCGTAATGGTATATAGCAGCAGCACAGAGCCGCATGAAGAAGCAGTTGCATAATGTGGGTAGTTAGGTATATGTGTACTATTCAGTCGTCACGGTAAGTAAAGTGTATTTGGTCCTTCAAACCCCTCGCCCCCTCTCCTCCTTCCCGCAGCAGGCAGGCAGGCACACGCCATATAAGGAAACGGACAAATCGTTTGAGAGTAGTACCGGTGCGTATACCAGTTGAGCCTGTCCTGAGAATTTGGGCGATGAGCTATTGCGAGAGCAGCAACCAGTGTACCAGTATCATAGCAGTAGCAGTACCAGAGTATCAGTACCAGCACCACCACTGCTGTCAAGCTGAAGATGGACGTCTAGCAAGAACAACACATACCCTTCCCTAATTCTCCTGTTGTTGACACTGGGTTCAATTCTCCTGGGAGGCTTTGTTTTGTTATATCGTCATCGGCCATCTACAATCCAGCATAATCTGCCCATTTACGTACGAAGATTCTTGTATCTACCGTACAGCAGTAATATTGTTATTGTCGTTGTAATGACAGAAAATCGTTAGTTGTACCCAACGAGATCAGCACACCCGACGTTTGAAATAAAATTATCTGGTGGTACTCTTAGCGCGGACGAGCCGCGCTGGCGGCTGAAAAAACATTCTTGGGTACAGTGGATGTTCCGTGTACAGATACAGTTGTGGTCTCTCTACAGTGTCGGTTACCAGCTATGGTGCCCGTGGAATCGCTTGGCACACATGAGTGTCGGGAGTAGTGCCGGCAGTGTCAGTATTGCTGGCTGATGCATACCGGCGCTACAAAGGAACCACTCTTAATACTGTCTTTGAAAAAATATCCCATACATACTCCAGAAGTCCCCAAAACCGTGGGTGTGAATCGAAACAGTTTACCACCATACATTTTTTATCAAGGTCAGAGTCAAAGTATGTATTCAATGAAGATCACAATGAGGGCAAAAAAAAATATTGGTACGTAGTAGCTGGACGCACGCACGCACCCACGCACGCATGCACACACGCACGCACGCCCACACCATCACCGCGCAGAAAATACGCTATCGCGGAGGCCGTTCTTTTCGGGCTCGTCAAGTTTTATCTCGGCTTCAACACACTAGTTTTAGTTCGAGGGTTGGTCAGTCAGGGGGTCCAACCGCGGCCTCCTAGCATCTTTGATCGGCGAACTCGCATTTTTTCCTCAGCAGAGTACAGTACAAATTGCGTAGGACGACGGTCAGTCAACGGTCAAACCGCGGTCTCTTAGTGTATTAAACCGGCAACGCTGCCTCCTTAGCATACTTTTTTTGGTGCGCGGGTGGACAGCGAGTCAAGGGGTCGAACCGCGGTCTCCTCGTACCACAGCGTCTTCTATATCACCACCATACAGCGCCTGCCTGCCTGCTTACTTACCTACAATCCTGCCTATTGACCGACTGAACGAAACAGTAACCCACCTGCCATGGACGCCCACCCCGGGGACTATCCCCCTCCTCGTCACCGCCGCCGCCTCCTCCGCCTGCAGCACCCTCACCATCGACGCCGTCACCACCACTGAGATGCATCTGACCCGTCGCGGCCTCGAGTCCCGTCTCTCCCGCCACCCCAGCCGCTGCCGCCACCGCCGCCGTCAAATCGCCCCCTGCGTGTCTTATTCCACCACCGCCATCTACATTGTCAACACCAGCAGCTGCCGCCGCTGCTCCTTCTCCGACCGCCACGCCGCTGCCGCCCCCGCTGCCGACAGGGTGCGGCTGTGCCTGGCTAACCCACACGCGGTGCGACTTCTCGGACGGAGATGCTCGCTCGAAGGCCCGCCGCTATCGGGATTGGTTCGTCCGGTTGTTTCGTTTCGTTCGTTCGTTTGTTTGTGTGTATTTTTTGTGTTTGTGCGTGTATATTTGTTTTGATTGTTGTGTTTGGTGTTTGTTGATATGTTCGTTTTGTTCGTTCGTTCGTTCATGTTCGTTGTTGTTTCATAGCGTCCCCCCCCCCGACAATCGATCGAACGAAATACACGGTGGTCCAATGGCGGTCGATATCGTGTTTGTGTCGCGATTTTTCGTATTTATCGCGATTTAGGCGGTAGCGCGATTATGGCAGCATCGTGATTACGGTGGCATTGCAATATGGTGGCAGCGTGATATCGCGGCAACGCGATACCGTGTGGTAACGTTGTGGTCGCAACGAGGATTTCCACGTGGAACGACGATACGGGCAGACGTTTGACGAGGGGCGCGGGCACGAAGGGGTTGGGGTATGATGACCATATTTCAGAGCTTGCGCGGCAATGGTGTCACACAAAAGAGCAGGTACCAAGTAAGCGCATCACATACCGGTAGTAACGTATCACAAAGCACAGAAAAAGTATGACTAAACCAAGAAATTAGAGCAAAACAAAGAGGTCGCCCTCCCTATACAACAGAAAACATGCATCACGCACAACAGTGCAAAACAACTTGCAAGTGCACACCTCAAGACAACAAGGCGAACAACAGCACCCACCAATCAACACACGCCACTCTAAACCAACACGGACCCAAGCCGACTCCTCCGACTCAAAGATCCCCTCCCCTTCTCCTTCTGTTCACACGCGCTGGCCGCAACAAAAACACTTTCACCTCCCCCCCAACCACTGCCCCCCGAGGCAAAGTTCCTTAACCCCTCCCGTCTCCTTTGCTCGCCCCTGCTGGCCGTGAAACAAACAACAAACACAACGTCCCCTCACTCAGACCGTCTGCCCCCCGGCCGAAAGGCCCCAAACCAACGAGCACCCCCACAACAAAAGCGCACCACAATCGCCCCCATTACCTCATACACCCGCTAACATCCCGGCCGCCCCACTAAGCCCCGTCCCCTGGCAAAACTGCCTAACTAGCGATCCGTCTCGAAAGGGATGCGTGATCAATAATCAGATGACTACTTGTAAGGCAAGCAACAAATGAGTACGCACTCCCCTCCCACAAAAAACAAAAATCGCACCCCCATTCCCCCCGCTCTGACCCAGACATCAACTCTACCCTCCGCCACAAATTAAGCACCCCCCAACCGCCTCCTCCCTGGTCAAAGATCTCTTACCACCCATCCCCTCCCGCTCGCACCTACTAGCCCTCAACCCCCTAAAAAAAAAACAAGCACAAACAAACCCCTCAATCTCCCACTCAACCGACCCTCCCCTCACCCCCCACCTCAAACGCTGCCAACCCACTTCTCCGCTCGTACCTGCTGGCCGTCCTCCTGAGAGGGTGGAGGCTCCTGGGGCGACCCCTCGACGACAACGACGGCTCGGTCCGTGTCCTCGACCCCCCCCCCTCCCTTCCTCCCCGCCCCCCCGTCCGCCGCAGGTCCGTTGGTGGCACTGCCGTCAGCCACGCCAACCCCAAATGCCGAGCTTCCCTGTGGCCTCAAGCTACCCTCAGCTCTGCTAAAAGCAGTGACTAGGCCGTCTTTCGTGGCGACCTTGGCGGTGGTGGACTCTACCGGGCTGGTGTTTGAGGCTGACGACGTTGCGGTGGGGGTCCTGGTGTCCCCCGGGGGTGTAAGGGAGGAGCTGCTGGCGACTGTGCTAGGTGCGGTGCTCGAAGGGTGTTTGTTGAGCGCCGAGCCTCTCGATAGGGGGCTGCTGGATGATGCCCCTATTCCTGTGGGGGGTCGTGGTGGTTGATGGATGGTGGTGATGGCGGAGGTGAGGGTGGGCGTGGTGGCGATGAGTGGGGGTGATGATGATGGTGATATAGCCCGTGTGTAGATTTCGAGCGGGAGGGAGGGGGGGTGCAGGGAGGGGGGGAGGGAGAATAGGATGGGGGGTTGGGTGGGGTTCAGGGGGGATATGAGGGAAGCTTAGAATAAAGAAGCAATTCTCGTAG
>JBBMHQ010067064.1:0-13676 GCA_037834295.1 Postelsia palmaeformis
AAAAAGAAAAAAGGGTTTCCAGAGGAAAAGAAAAACAGGGGTCTTCCCCCCCCCCCCCCCCCCCCCGCGACCTGCGAGCAATGGCTTCAACTTCAAAACGTAATAACACGTCAGCACGGGCGCGTGGGCTCACCTTTCGCTCGGCATTGCGCTCCTTAGCCAGGGCGACTTCCTCCTTGAACACTTTCTCCTGGTTCTCGAAATCGTCTAAGAATTCATGCACCGGTCGGGCCTGTGGACGGGAAAGTCGTTGTAAGTATAGTGCATGCACACCCACACACCTGCCATGCCACGCCACCATATGAAGTAACTGAGTCACAACAAAGATCTACACAAAGAATCGTGGAGTTCCTGGTGATGAGCGCCCGGCCAACCAACCGCTCCCACTTTAAAGGACTACCGCTCGAACTTCCCATGGATTCAATGGATTCTGCCAGGAGCGTTAGTCACTGAGTGACGCACGTGGAAGGACCGTTGAATCTGCGGTCCGAAGGAAACGGAGGACAAGGCAGTCTTCAGCAGTACCACTATAGCGCTATAGTAATAGTGGGGGGCGCATCAAACATCTATTAAACCAGCGCAGCAGTGTGCGCGCGGGGTCACCCCGAGAAACCGCAAGCACTACGAGTACATACGTGGCGATGTTCGAGCGGCAGAAGCAAAACTCTGTTGTTGCCGAAAAGCAGATACTGGTATAAATACATGTATATACGATATTGATGGTGCTCCGTTGTGAGAGCTCCTCGACCTCTCATACACGTAGTTTTGAGCCGTTTTCGCGATGAGGGGCACCTGACGGTGCGCTATAAGTCCTCATCGTACTCGCCGACCTCTAATCTGCCTACTCTGCCAGGAGCAGTCTCGGCCGTGCTCAAGCCATGCTACACAGGCGTGTTTCTTTTTGGTTTCATGCCTTTATCACAGGCTCGCCGTACATATTTTTTTGACAGTTCTGTGCGGGATAACTACCTCTTTGGGCCTTGCGAATAGCTAGTTGCGATCCACAAATATACCTACCGTATGTATTATTCGGGAGCATGTCGGGCATTTTTCTCGTGAAGCTATTCGTGAGGCGTTGGGTGTTTTCGATCGATTTATCCGCCATCATCGTGCCCGCCGGCCTGCTTTGCACCGGGCAGGGTCTCGCGTGCGCGCGTTCAGTGAACATGCGGGCGGCGAGCCCTCCAACTTTCACTAACAACATGGTGATCAAAAACTTATTCTTTTTTCGCAAAACTTGTTCCGACTTATGTATACGTACTCATACTCATACTCGTTCTGTATTTATAGTTCTCCCGTGATCTACATACAATATCCAACAATCCGTTTTTTTGTCGACGACTGGATCTAAACAAGTGCGTACCAGTACTACAGCAGCACACGAGTGCAGCAGTACCAATACGTGGTATGTACGTCTAAGAATGACACTGATGTTTGTTGGTGACGTTCGTATCGAACGAGGAGAGTACCGGCAGGAGGAGTGTTCTGTACCACGTATATGAGTACACTTATTTCGGTACTCTATAAATACATTTATACGAAGTACAGTGTGTGATTCTGCTGTTGTGTAGTGTTCATATTGTGCTGTTGTTGTTGTTGTTGTTGTTGCCGCTGCCGTTCGTCATTGTACACCTGCCGCCTGAGGTGTTTTTCATACAACATTGCTCGCTGTCAATATATACTTACTGTTGATTCGAACGAGCGTACTTTATTGTTGAAGTAGACCCCTTGATGGTACAGTCGCTTTTGTGCGGCCTCGGCCTACCTCTCTTCGCCGGTACGGGCATTCGCGGAGCCGCAGGTGGGCGTCAGCCCATCGGCGAAGCCCCCCTTGTAAATACCGGTATCACGATATCGACAAGAGCGTGCATCAAGAATTCCACCTTCTTGGGTGACGCTCGTACCCCGTCGCATACAAAGTCTGTTTTTCTGTTCATCGGGCTAAGTACCGGCGCTCAAGACTGTCAACACCGTGTTTCATGGTGATCTCGGCTGAGGTTTTACCCATCCCCATAGGCGGCAGACAACAGACATTTGTAGTAGACCGCTAGACGAGTAGCGTCAGCTCTAGGCCAAATCAGGGCCTGCCGACTACCCGCTATCGCTGCCGCCACCCCGTGGGTTCTCGCGACAAGGGCTACGCAAACACCACCCCCACCCACCTTTCTTTTTCCGGCGTCCGGCGTCTCTTCTTCTTTTTCCCGCTCCTGTTTCGGCACATATTCTCCTTCTCGACACCATCGAGGGGCCTCCCCCGTGCTTCCTGCCTTGCCCGCGCCGCCGCCGCCACCCCCACCACCTCCACAATAACTTTCGCTCGGTGACGCACCGCTTCTGGAGCTGCCTCGACTTCTTCGGGGGGCACTTCGGCGATTGACCTCGGCACGGCTGGCCGCTTGCTGGGCCGGGTCGTACAGCTTCTCAAACGCCGCGGTGAGCTTCTTGAAAGCGGCCTCGGCATCTAACACAATTCACCGAAACGAACAAACAAATTTCCCATGCGGAAGGTTCAAAGCACTGCTTGGTGGTGGGGTGGGCAGAGTTTATGAAGCTTACACCTACGATGTGCGTACCATCGCGCTACAGCTTTGCAAGGCACCGCTTCCCTGGGTGTGTCGAAACCAGTCTAATTGTATGCAATATGATGGTGCTGACGATTGGAGAGCTGAAGACCATCACCGCACGCGTGCAGGTGGATCGGGGGGTAGGGACGAAGTGCTCATATCATACGAGTATTTGTAGATTGCACAAAAGGTTAACCGACTTTAGCAAGGCATTACGGCCGTCAATTCTAGACCAGGGAAGACGTACTTACGACGTACTTTGTCTTTCGTCTCGAAGACAGAAGAGTTACTAGGTATCGGGTTAGGTATGTACAAGTAAATTTACACGAGTATTGGCATCGTCCGCATTAAGGAGCCCCTTCGGTCAAAACAAAAACAGAGTACCTGAGTCTTGAAGCATATGATTGTTCGTGTTTTTGACGGCGGCTATACTGTTTATGGTACTATAAGGCCATATTATCTGGTACTATAACGCCATATTACGATTCCTTTTACCGAACACGGCATAACACCATTACTAGGGCTTGGGCCATCTCCCGACCGACATACTCCGTATATCTTGTTCGCTATGGTCTCTATTAATAGGAGGCGTTGGGCCTTTGGATCTGCAGGGGAGAGCAGCCAGTGCCGTGTTTGCGTCACGCAATGAAAAACTCCAGCAGCAAGAATGTTCAGCATTCCGGAGCTTCTGTTTGACATCTACAGTCTGGTGTGGCCGCATAGGATGCTACGTACGGTTGAACTAGGGACCCACGTAGGTTTGCCTACTCGTGCTTGGCGCAAAGTCGTTTTCGGTACGAAGTCAAGAAAGGTCGAAACTATACCAGAAATGGGACTGTAACTGAAAAAAAAGCGGAATAAACTTTCCAAAAGACTGCAGTGCTCTCACACATTTTGCCCGAGGGAGTCTCTTGAAAAAAACGGCCAGCACATGTTGACGTAAAGGTGATTCCTTACCGCACGTAGCTCCATACGCATACGAACAGCAGCAGGGGGCAACAACAGCAGTATAATAGTGGTAAGGGCATCCGTTGTCCATCAAATCACTACGTACAGCGTGCAGTAGATAACGACGGTTGTGGCAACGATGGAAAATTTTATACGTTGACAGGTCCGGAGTATGGCCGCCAATCTGTAAGCTAAGAGGCGTCGCTCTCCATTTGCTGTCGTGTTGCCACCACAAACACGTCAATGCCAACGAGCCAACGAGCGTACAAGCGGAAACGGCTTGCTGTGACAAAAACGATTTGGTCACGCAAAAGCGACACAGTTTTTTCTCTCGCTGTCCGCTCCTATGGTACGATGCAGCCGTACCATTGTACAGCGTGCAGCTGTAGAATGCCATACCAAGGTGTACAGCAGCAGTAAAAACGCCGCTGTATCATATATCTGGTACGACATTCACCAGGTTATGACATTAGATAGCAGTGCACCTCTAACATAGGAGCGGGCAGCGGAGAAAAAACTGCGTCGCTTCTGCGTGTACGTTTTTTCTTGCTTTTCTTGTTTTTGTTTTTGTTCTTTTATTATTTTATAGAACGTGTATGTCGTGTCTATCCAGTATGATGATGAACATGGCATTGCATTGTCTACTCTGCTTACTGCGTAACAATGTGGTATCTCTGCGGCGTAGTTCTGTGACCACAGAGCTTGTGTCTCTCTAGGATTGAAGAATCGGCACGGACACTGGTTGTGCTGGATACCGACGGGTAGAAAAAACGGTTTAACGTGAAGAACACACACACGCGAGTAGCTCTTGTCACGGCAAGCCGCTTTCGGTGGTACGCTTGTTGGCGTTTGTTTTGCGATGGCAGCAAACGGAGAGCAAAGCTCACAGGTTAGCAGTCACTCTCTGATTATCCGGACGTGTCAATGTCGTTTATGATGTCTGGTGTTGTTACGTAAAAAACAACAAAATGTTTGTGTTTTGTTTTTTATATACAGCAGAAATCGACGGTGAGGAATGGGGACAAGTGGCCAAGGCGAAATGACAGAGCTTCAAGTACACGTTGCTACTGCTACGACGTACCAGGTATAGTACCAGGTGTTTTGTATCAGGTATGGGATCAAACAACAGTAATATCGATGCGCTTCAGACGCACCTGGGTGCCTGTTCTTGTCCGGGTGCAGAATCAAGGCCAGACGCCGGTATTGCCTGGAAAGAGGGTAAGCGATGCAGCGAAATCACAAGCAACGAGCGGATGCCTTTTATTGACTGCACGTATAGCAGTAGCTCTGGGTAGGGCTTGTCTGAATACGCCCGCGTACGTGCGTGGGGTGGATACGAGGAAACACAGAGCCTACTTTTCGTACGAAGTCTGTTCATGTTCGTTCCTGCTGTGCATGAATGAGCACACCAATCAGTTTTTTTGTGAACAAACAGATATTAATAGCAGTACCTCGCGCTCTTACGTGCCAGGTATATATAAAGACGTGCTCGTAGTCTAAAGCAAGCCACGACCAGGTACCTGATACCTGGAATTGCGTACGTACCGTAGGCAGTTGGTCAGGGCATCCGGTACAAAACAGGACTGCTGTGTGATCGTAAATATAAGGGAGTTTCGATTTTTTTTACTGAGTAAAAATGAACTTTCTGTAGACCAGACTGGTTGGACCGCATCTACGACGATTTTGCGTCATGTTCGAACAACTTCGACGCCATTACGAGCTGCAACTCCACACACCGGGACGTATTTCGCGCAAAGTAGACGCCTCGGCCCCAGTGCGCTCAAATGGACTAACTAACCCAGTTGTAAATAGATTGCCCTGTCTGCTGTGGTGTACGTACATTAATACAACAGAAGTCGTGGAATGTACTGCAACACAACAAGGACAAGGCAATAAACGAAATATATTGGGTCAATTACCGTTTGATCTCGTCCGGCTGAAAGACTGCGGGGATGAGCCTGAGCACCTCGAAGGGCCCCACGCACAGCAGCGTTTCGGTGGCAGGATTTGCATCGGAACTCGAGCTCGCCATCTGGTCCGATGCTCAATTGGCAGCCGTGAGTGTCTCGGGGGTAAAAATCGCCAGTCTGCGCCGATGCGGCGATACCTCGAAAAATAAAGTAATGGAACAAATATTACAAAGAGTTTATAAGGTTGGTTCCATAGTTTGATTGTTTGCCGGCAGTTTGTTGTTGTAAATAAAAAATACTGGTATAAAGATACGGGTGCATCCAGATGGATCGAGACCTCAAGGCTCAACAAAGCACGGCACGTGCGACGTACAAAGCACGGCACACGGTACGCTACGCCTCGTTGTGCGGAGAGTGGAGAAGCCATGATGGCTATTCTTGATGATGCAGCCTCTTCTTCTTTGTCGCCACACGAAGTCGTGGTCAACTTCGAGCTTGTGCCGGGGGGGAAAATGAAGGTTGAATCCACGCCTTCTGCGTTATCATCATCAGCACCGTCCCACGGAACAACATCAACCCCAGGGACGTCGGGGAGGGACCACGACGACAAGGGAGAGGATCGACTCATCGCTGACTTTGGTCCAGGGGGTTTGATCCGTGCCGCTGACGGGGATGATTTAGCAGCCGTCGAAGCGACGAGGAGGGTGGCAGTCTCTACCAGCAGCAGCTACAGCAGCAGCTTCTTCGATCCTCAGATGATGCTGGATCGCCGAATCACGGACGAGCACGGTCTCCGTCGACGAATCGTTTACGATCCCACGGAGATCGCTCGAGTCCTACAGATCCGACATAGCAGCAGCGGAGGGGGTATTACTAGTAGCGGTGTATGTGCCACTATCGACATCACCGTCGCCAAGGGCTCTTCGCCGACGGCAGCCGACAACGCGGCGGCGCTGCTGGGTCGCCTGGCCAGCACTCTCGAGATGGCGCTAGACCCTGATCGACCCGGGTGCGAGTCACTGTTGATATGCAAGGCCGTCACCGACGCGTTCCTCGTTAATGCCCGACAATTAAAGGGGCACGGCACGACATCCGCCGTTGGTAAGGAGGATGTCAAGGATAGCTATCTTGTGCGAGCTTTGAGATTCGCCTGGCAGCGCGCAGTGGAGCACTGGAACGGCGACTCCGACGAACCGCATTCCGCCGCTGATTTGCACGTCACTGCGGCCTGGTTTCAGGCATGGTGGGCGGCGGACGACACCAGGGGGGAGGGCGAGCCGACGGTCAGCCTGTTGGAGCTTTCCGATATGCTACCCGGGGACTGGGATTGGGTTCTGGACCACCTCGAGACTACAACCCCCGCCCAAGGGTGAGAGAACGCGTGAGCGTATATTCATGCATGTGTACTGCTTGCTGTAGTCAATCAATAAAATGATGAAATACGTCAGCTGTGAGTTCGACTGATTAAATATTTGATACCGGGTACTCAGCTTTGCAAGCTGCGTAATACGTTTCGTCTGACCTGGTATCCTCCATTTTTCACCGAATTTTACATTTGAAATTTCATTTCGTATATACGTACCAGGTACCTGGTATGATACGTAAATGGTTGTTCGAGTTGGCCGTTGGGGTTGGGGCGTCTGGGGTTCGTACAGCAGTACTCCGCCTCATGTGAAGAGGCGGGGGAGGGTTACCGTACAGAGGAGGCTATACGCGGTAAGGGCTCGTTTCGTTGATAAGACGTTCTAAATGCGTCGTTACGGATAAAATCAGCAAAAAATGTTTTCCAAGCGCTCTGTTGTTGCAGCACGGATCCCGACGTGAGTTTTACAGCGGCTTTGCAGCGAACGCCTACTTTCACTTACGCTACGATATCGATCGCAAGCGCTCGATGGTCGCAGGTGGCAGCAGCTCAGTTTTTTATACCCAAAGTGAAGCCGCCGATGCGCATATTGATGTTCGTTATGCAAATGTTGAAAAACGATTGTTCTCGGTACTACTACACTGCAAATTTGTACAATACTCTCCACAAAAACAACCCTCTCCGCTGTGCCATCACCAACGAAGACCCGTCCCTGTCCCTGAGAATAATCCTTGCAATTACGAAGTAATCAATAAGTCCGTTGGACCCGTCCGTCATGTGAGAGTCTCTCCGTTGTCGAAAACCACAAATCCCTCACTATTACTAGTCACAGCGCTGATAGGAACATGTTCATCACCCTGACCAACAAAAGCACAAGCTTGCCTCAGGGCGCAAGCTGTGCCGCAGGAGGTGCAGTGCTGCACAAGAGGAGTTGGGGTCACGGGAGGGTTGGAGACCGAAGCATCGTGGAAGATGTGGTGATGTTGCGGTGGAGAGGGCAAGTACTGATAAGAAACGGACGGCTCGAACCGCCGTTGGTGGTAGCAGGTAGGGTCGATCGACTGTTGTTGCTTGTCGGGCTGCTGCTGGTGGTCCAACTGTTCTGGACACCCGGCAAAGGTTTATGGTACAGCGTCCTCACAACCGGGACTTCGTGTATGACGGCGACAGTATCAAGCCCGCATTCGCGAGGAGGTCCGTCGTACTATCTATACACGGTACCATGTTGATTGGGTTCTATCGCCAGAGTTACCACTGCGCGGGCTCCTGGTGGCGATGATAAGTCTAGTTGCAGCGATGGCATCGTTCGCGGGGATCGGCAACGTGAACCGCTGGAGCGTTCGGGTGAGAACGGTGGGGGTTCACCCTGCTTACTCCCCGCGAGCGATGCCACCGTTACAACCAGATCGGTCATAGCGACCGCGATTCTGCGCAAGAGTTCCCCTGGCGGTAAATAATCATTATCATGGTGTTGGTGTATTTATGAACAATACAGCCTACTTCCTCGCGGATACGGGTTTGCTGCCGCTGCGGAATTACCGAGCTCTGGGAACGTTGCGCCGTGCACCTTTGCCGAGTCTACAGACCAATTCGACCAGCAGCGGCAGCTCGTCCAGCAACAGCCGTTCAACCCCACCTGCCAGCAGCAGGAGTAGCAATTTCACGGCACGGACTGGAATGGTGGCCAACAGCACAGGCAATAAGGGTACAAATATGCCAGCCGCGGTGGTAGTGGTGGTGGTGGTATTAATAGTGGCAGAGGCAACCGGGGGTGATACAGGCGAGATGGTGGACTTACTGGAACAGGGAACGACCGTGCACACCCGCGATTCGCCTCCCTGGCTGGTGATCGCATGAAATCCGCTTTACGTGCGAGCACGATCAAAACGCGCTCCGAGTGTTCGATTCCTATCGGCCCTGGCTGGACGAAAAACGAGGGTTTAGTTGGTTCGGAGGCCTCTGGCACTCTGACTTAGTAGTGCTTGCCAAAGGTTTTGCCCTGGAGCTCTGCTGACAAGAGTGGTGCTTAGATGGGGTTGCAAGGTGATTTGTTGTGTTCCAATCGTTTGAAGAAATTACCGCTGTAACTTCCTGTAGGGCTGCCTAACGGTCTGGTTGCTGGTCTACCTGCAGTAGTCACGACTACATTTTTTCTGTTTTTTTAATCATCACTTTCACTTTCCAGCCTAGCTCGTAGGAGGTTTTACCCTCGACGACCTTCTGGACGAGCCGTGGTCACAGGTGTCTTCCCTTCCCCCCCCCGGTACGTGCCTTTATTTTTTATGCAAGAAAAAGGCCCTGAGCATGCACTCGGTGAGACTCGAAACCTCGAAATTGATCTTGATAGGCGCGCGGACTACCTACCAAGCCACCGGGGACGCCGGCTATCGACCCATGTCACGGTAGGGGGGTTGGCTACTTAATGTTTACCAGGCAACGCATACGAGGAGTTATGTTACCTCACCCCACGTGACCGCTGTTGAGATAGCGTGTACGCACAAGCCGATGAACAATCGCAATCGGATTGTCGGCATAGGCTAATCACAAATACACTTATGCCTGGTATCTGGTATCGGGTAGTAAATACATTGGGCAGTACTACTGTACAGAGCCTCCACAACACCTCATGACGGCAGGTTAGGATCTATTAGTAGTACATTATCTGAATAATTATCTATCTGTAGATGATCTCTCCGACGTGTGCAGTGTTCCTCTCCTGCTAGGAGTAGTATCAAATTAAACCTGTCATGTGTGCCACGACAGGAACACGTAGCACTTTCTAGGCCACCCCGCCGGTCAGAAAATGCTGGGGCCACATATCGCCCCCCCCCCCCAACCGTACTCTTCCGAACTGTACCGCACTGTAGAGGCATGACTCTAGTCCAATACATATTTTCTTCTAAAGGACACCAGCACCTTTAGATCCGTCGGAACGTTTCGGGAGCAAAATGTTACTTGGGATTAGACTGGGACTGTTCCTGCAGCAGGGAAAGGATCGAGTCAATACCTAACTGGCACTCGAAGTGAAGACTGGTCAGCCCATCGTACGGCATGACCCAGATACCAAAAGCCTTGCGTGGTTCTCGGCCCGAACTATCCTTTTATATGCCGCCGGTAGGCTTCATTTAGACGAAGAGCTGGAGCTCGAGAGGGTCCAAGAGCAGCAACTCAACATCCCACCAGAAAAGTGGGGGTTATGCGAGCTTAAGCGCGCCCTCCAAGACGTGAGCGACGAGGCATGGTTTCAGAAACGCGATGGGATGATTCCAATCAAGCTGTTTGGCCCAAATCGCGCGAGCACCTTCAAGAGAGTGTTCTCCAACGAACCAGGAGCGATCTACGGATGCCTCAAGGTTCGTGCTCGAAAAGGGTTACAACGCCAACAGTTTGCGCTCGGGTCTTCAGCGTGGCGGCTAACCCCCCTCGTTTGAAAAGCAACAGTGCGCGGGGGGTCTTGATGTTAGCTACCACGGCACTTGTTTTTTTTGCAACAGTTTTCATCCGCAATACTCAAGACGAATCAACGTAGTTGTCGCCATTTGCTCCTATCTGGACAGGCAAGTGCTACTCGCAATGTTGCTTTGTGCGCTTTTGATGAGCTTGCGAAGGTCTGTTTGGAGGATTTTGCACGGCCGTCGTTTGCATATCTTCTGCGACATGTTCCACACTCGCGCAACGCCGTGCCCAACAACCCTGACCGTCTCTTTCTCACCACATCTCTCCCATGTCTTGCCATTATGAACATCTTACGGTTCCCTCTGTCAGAATCAAGCAGGGGCGGGGTCAACCCCGCCGACGTTTCGCATGTACACCACTGGTGACATATTCGAAACGCTTGGTGCGGAAGTTGTGATGAGATATCGAGACGTGAGTTGGATGGGGAACAAGGTCGGGCCCGGTCAGCACACGTCCAATGGCGCCACGAGGAGGCGACAGGAAGTTTCTGTTGTGGAAATGCAGGTTACTTGGGTGGGTGGTTGTACGCATATATTGGTGTGGCTGGACTCGGTGGAAGTACCGCAAGTGCGACGTTTGTAGCGTTTGGGTCGGTACACAATGCCACGCGGTGGCCTGCTTTGTTCGAGACAATCCGGGTCTTGATAGGATGACGACGTTGTATAAAGTTGTGTAGTTTGAAGTTTTTTTAAGTTGGCTATCGTTCCTAATCGGTCGCCTTAGAAGGTTCCCGAAGTTGTCCGGCAAATGCGCGTGTTTGTCTCGGTGTTCTGTCGCAACACTGTTTTTTTTTCGTGGGCTAGTTTTTTGCGAAACTCGTGGGGGTTTTGAAGGGTTCATGTACTGTCGTGTAGTTGAGTGCAGCGTTGCCGTGTATATGGAGACCGGTGCCGGCGATGTTCGCGACGCTTAGGACACAGACCGAGGGCATGTGGCTCATCGTTTAGCTTGCTGGTCCTTTGCTATTCAAACTCAATTTAGGCTACACCTGCCGCCCTACTGGTATGTCATTCTCACGACGATGATGCCTTTAACATGTAACCCAAAACGTAGCTTCGCCATTTTTTCTGTCAAAAGTATCACACACAGTGACTTGAAATTACCACTTCGAGTGACTTGTCACGAGGAAATCAGTATTGTGTACTTCAGGTGTGTTTAGCTCGTGAATTCTGGAGCCTTCTCTCGTTTCCTCACCGATACCGTAGTTTGGTTACAACAGAAAAACGTATGTAAGCATAGTAACTATACCATCCGAGCCATGAAAGGGACATTATTTTGACGATCGGCATTGCCTCAGACTTACAATTTCCTGTTAGGTGAGAAATACGGTCCGCTTCACGTTTTCCCTTACCTGCGCCATTTTAAATCGTGGATGGGCAGCACTCGCCAAGCACGGGAGTATATTCCCATGACATCACCGATCTAGCTAAGGCTCGAGTATCTGAATGCTCACCTCAATACTCGGCGACCCGCCTGAACGCACCTGGCCTTCCATTCCCCCAGCATCACCGCCCATTCGATCGCTGATGCATACATTCGCAGGCCCTCTGGAGCTCCGACCGCACTTTGCCCCCGCCAAACTACAGTTGCAAGAAGTCGCCCAGCGATCGTCGTTAACAGCCTCGACTCGCCAGTGTGCTCGAAGAATTTGTCATTTTGGCTTCCCTCAAAAGTCGTATTACCCGTTCGATGCCGTGTTTACCGTTGACTCGCTTCGGCGTCTTCATCGAGTGACGGCGTTGGGAATCATAGCAATCGTCACGCAAGACGCCCATCTGGTGCCAGGTAGTTGCTAAGGAATAGCTACTACCCAGCCTACAGCCGACCGGAAGTAGCATGGAGCGTCAATGTTTTTGAAGTATTAGAGCATGCGCGCGGTAAGCACCCCTGTTCAAGCACTGCGCACAGATACTTTTGTCACAGCGAGCTCGGGTTTGGGTGGCATGCATCGAGCTGTGAAAACCATGGGACGTCATGGCCCTGTCGTCGAACTTTCGGGATTTTTTAGCTTTACTCGGACGATGTTGTGCCTAAACCAGCCTCTGCCGCAGGCCCTATCTATGCTACCATAGATGGGCGTGACTCCAACGCCCATAGAAAACTTGCCGCTATACGGTTATCACTTTCGCTTTCCAGGTCGACTCGCATGGTTTTATAACACTCGGAGATCTTCTGCACAATCAAGCCGTGGCCATAGGTGCCCTTCAGGTACATGCCGTTTGGTTTTTGATCGCACATTATCATAGTAGTATTAGTAGGGTTCAGTATCCTATGCTCGTCGAGTGGTTGATATAGTTTTGTTTAGCCAACTCACTCTCTCACACTCTCAGCAACGGAAGAAGTGCTTCACCAGCGTTCGAACCCTTGTACTTGCGACAGCAAGAAATGACGGTTTGCCGGATATTCTACTTTTTTTTAACCAACCAACTCTCAAATCAGCACTGTATGGTATGGTTAGAACACGACGTTTAGTGAGCATGGCGATCGAAGGCCGACTGTAGCTTGAATGTCCTACTCGAATACATTCCTTTCCGACGTTTCGGGGGGGATGGGAAGCCCGCAGTTAGTTGGAGGGCAACTTTTGGGCGGCACTCATGGGGGGAGGCTGGATGAGCTCCACCCTAAAACGCAGTGTAACTCATAACACGGGCAAAATATGTTTTGAGAACGGAATCACGCATCTATGGTGCACACCATTTTAGTGTGTGCAGACACCTACGCGCGAGTGTCCTGACTGGAAGGAGAACGCACTTTGTCGTCGCCAAAGGTGGTCGCGGGTCCCCTGGGAGAACTATCATAACATGACGAACGAGGCTCATAACCTACCTGCTGGTATAAACATGTTATCGAAGATTTGCACCAGTCTGTGCAGCTAGATTCCTGCTTCGGATGTGCGCTAGCTTTACATCCGTCCATAACTTTGGTATCCTTCAACAGTACGCTGAACAGGGAATGTGTACCAGGTATGTCGATAACCTCGAGATACGCAATCAATGACGCGTGGCCCATGGTGGTGAAGTAATGAAATCGATAATAATAAATGCTAAAACAATAAAAGCGGTAAGTAAGGGCTGAAACGATGAGAACGATACGCGATGAAGCGATGAGCGATACGTAGGTAAGTCGTGAAGCGATAGGTGAGTTATTGGCATGAGGTATCAGGCAAAAAAAGACCAATGCGATTACGCCACGAATGTTGTATGGTGTAGGAATAATACGATGACGACTTTTCCGTGTACTTCACAACATACTATCATTGCAGTACCGTAATACTATAGTGATAGTGTTGCCGGTCGCCCCGGTAGACCAGTGGTCAGCTTCAAAGACCATTGGTATTGGTACCCAAGTTCAAATCCCGCCGTGGTGAGACTTTATTTGAAAAAATAAAAAGGGACCAATTGCTGAGAGCGCCTTCGTTGCGTGGGTAGGCAGAAT
>JBBMHQ010067075.1:0-13674 GCA_037834295.1 Postelsia palmaeformis
CGATTTTTGTATACCCACGTCCCCCCGCCCCCCCTGTCTGGAACTCCAAAGCAAAAAGGGCGTACCTTCTTTTTTATTGCGTGCACCCCTGACTGCCCCAGTGCTTGCAGCTTACCAGGTACATCATGAAGGTCCAAGCTCGCAGTGAACGCCAAACAATATTTTCTACGTCGCACCTCCTCCCCCCCAATCGCCGCAGGTAGCTCGGTACGCGTTCGACAAGTGCAGCCTTACGACGCGAGACCTTCTCCTGGAAGATGATATGATGGACATGAAGTATCTCTCCAATACAGAGAGAGCGAGTACACTCTACATCCACGTCTTCCACCGGTGAGAGTCCAAACACCAGTCGCCGTCGATGACATGTCCACATGTCGGTTGAGACGATAGCATGCCGACATGTCCGTTGAGACGATGAAATATCGACATAGCCGATGTGTCGACATGTCCGTTAAAACAATGGTGTCTCGACATGTCCGTTGAGACGATGGTAGGCCGACATAGCCGTTGAGACGATGGTATGTCGACGTATTCGTTGAGACGATGGCATGCCAACATATCCGTTGAGACGACGGGATGTCGGCATGTCCGTTGAGACGCCGACCGGCGATTACCATAGTATTGACGATGATCGTACGGTAATGGTTCCTGCACTTTGGCCGCACGGAACTCATGGTACAATATTACCATCTAGCCCTTCGATAGGGTCTACGATATTCGTGGTGACAATACGCTTCATCCGTACCCCTGGTATGGCATTTCGTTATGTTGGTCGGTGATTCATCTAGGAGTTTTGGGCTTCCTTCCGCCCCTAACGCTCTCTCGTCTACCTAGCGTATCGCTGTCTAAGTAATAAAAACGCTGTCCGTGTGGCATATCTATAACGTATAACATGTCCATCGATGAAACTCATGGGCGGATCGGGTACTCACAAGAGGATCCACGGCGAGTTCCATGTTGGACAGCAACTTCCGCCCTAACGATATCCCTCGAATTTAGAAGCTTCTCAAGAAAATTTCAGGCGGGTTCGTTTCCTGAGGTAAACAGCACAACGCTCTTTTGCGCGTACTACGTTATAGTTATCCATAGTAGTTGTAGTTTGAGCGCTGCGCTCTGGCCTCAATAGAAAATTCGTGAAGCATAACCAGCACAAGCATCTGCATATGTACATCAGAGTGCGAATATCGCGAACCAGACAAGGAAACACCAGCAAAGTGTTTCTGTTGTTTCATAAGAACATAGGTGACGAAATAAACAGAGTAGTGTTACATGTTGATAGCCAGTAGCAGCGGTTTTTTTTCGCCGTCTGCTCCCTCATCCCTGTCGCTCTTCCCCTCCTTCCCCCCCTCCCTCTCTCCCTCCCTCCCTCACTGGCTTTGAACCCCCTTTACCTCGCGGGTACTGTTTACATGCATGTACGGCATGAGTAGGTGCATTTCGTCGATGTGTGCTAGATTGAAACTGCCCGAGACTGTACAGGCGGTTATCATCGACAAGACCCTAAAGGCCGGCATCCACGGACCTGGAGTAAGCGCCTGGATCACGACGGCCCTCCTCTCCATAGCGCAGGAGGACGTTAACCTAGTACAAAACAAGAACGTGAGTAGTCGAAATCGACGTGTGGCTATTGGATAATATGCAAGGGTCCTACTTCGTGTTGTATACTAGTCGTCTTGAGAATAATGTTGTGCTTGTTCTGCTACTATTAATAATAGAGGTGATTTACCGCCAACTAAGGTACGTATAACTAGCGGCGTCTTAACTGGACCGTCAAAACGAAACGCACAGCCTACGGTGCAAGTAGTCGTTCGTGTCATGCCTCTTGTTTGACACGGAGCGATTTTCTCTCGTATCCGTGCGCAAGGTGCGCATTTATCGGCGCTACCAGGTATATGCGGAGCATTTTGTGTATCTTCACCTCCCGTAGCTTGGATATAGTATGCATACGAATACTCTGTTGAGAGGCCCAGACAAGCGAGGTATGTACTAAACCCGAGCGAAAAGAAGGCCTCAAGCTCAATTTCCGTAATTTCGTCCAGAAATCCCACCGCACTGTTTTTTTTTGTTTGTTTTTTTTAACTTTTTTGGGTGTGTGGTGTGAAACTATTTTTCGTTCCACACCCCTGGATATTACTTATTTGTCTTTCAGTAGGATACGATACGGATGGTATAGCCTCTGCCGTCGCCAACGGTACGAATGCCCGAACTTTTCTCCTGCGGAGGCTATATTCAAACAGCAAGAGTGCAGCGGCAACGGTTCATCCAACGTAACCTACTGTACGCCAAAAGTTGGTTACCACACCCTCCTTCCTCCGTCCCCCCCCCCCCTCCGTCTAACCCTTCTCCTGCCTCGGACAGTTCACGATCTATCTGTCTACTGTACAGATAGATCATCTAGATCCTAGCCCGCCGTTATGATATATTGGACAGGATCTGTGCAGTACATAGATAATCCAGGAAACATGTCCTGCTGTAGATAAGCCAAATTATACGGCTCCCACCCGGCAACATGAGCTAGATCATACAGATCATACAGATCATACAGATCATTCAGATCAGGGATACATCTATGTATCTACCGTGAAAGGTTGACGTCATGGGATTATGAATAGGAACCGATTATCTGTCCCATATGCGAATCCTTCCCCGACCTCAATCGTTCGGTACCTCCGCTCCCCCCTCCTCTTCCCCTACCTCGATCACCCTCAGCTAACGAAGGAACAGATGTGCGCGGCTGCTGCGGGAAAGGTTACGGCATTCTCTGATCTCGAGAAGGCGGCTCACACCACCTTTGCCTCTTTCATGAGGGGCTACCGCAGGGCCCACCGCTGATGTCCTAAGTCGAGCGATGAAATACCTAGCTCGATGTAGCTTAGCGTAGTCTAGCTTAGCTTAGGCTAGCGTTTCTCATACTAGCTTGGTTCAGGCTAGCTTAGCTTAAGCTCGCTTATGTCTGTCAGGATACTCACTGACTGGTCGTTTCAGTGGAGCTATGCAGCTGTTTTTTCCATCGGGGCTATATTCCTGTTTGATTGCGGGTACTTTGGCTGTTCGACCTGGACTATTTATCGTGGCAGAGTTTTCGTAGATGGATGCGATTTTGTTGTTCCCCCACCAGTACGTAATGGTGCATCGATGGTGATGGTATGTGCAATATGTGATGCATCAACTGCTTGCTGTGCAGTGTTGAAAAACAATTGATGGCCTGTCTAGAGTATAGCTGGCGTGGGTTGCTCGAGTTGTACCTACGGTAACAAATACAATGCCCATACATGTATCAGTTGCGGGCGGAAGTGACCGTTTCTACACGCGGGTGGAGGATGCAGCATCATGCTGGGTGATAACCCATGTTTTTCTTAGCCGCGTACAATTTGATCTGACTGATCAGCACAGGCGACGTCGTCGAGATCACTTCGCTGCTAAACCCCTCTTGTGTACGTAGACTCCTCGTGTGCTCGTGATCCATCTTTTGACGTTCGGTAGACGTTGTAATTGGGGTGTACAGCAAGCAGCGCTGCTAGCGTTTACCAGCCATTGAACACCTGGTAGGCGACCTGCCCAAGGGCAGCGACCGCGATGGAAATATCAAAGTTGTGAAAGCTTTGAAGACTTCCCAGGCCAGACTTCCCAGGCCGTTATTGTTTGCCAGGGTTTTCGCGGTCTTCCTCGTTTTTTTTTTGCGTTTCACCCCCCCCTCGAGTGCTGTTGTTGTGCCTGGTACCATATCATCTGATGGTTCGGTTGGTTGGTAGGTTGATGATAGAAGCGGACGCGTATTTAAGACGGTGCTGTGGGGTGTATTATGCTATCCTCTGGAGGTGTGGATCGCTCTTGCCCCTCTCCGTCCATGTGAATACACCGTGTAAATTATGCTCAAAGAAGAATTTCTCGCCCGCTGGCTTTTGGACAGCGAATCGAAATGACCTTTAAGTTACTTTATTGTTTGGGAGATACCGGTTTAAGCTTTCAAGCAGACTCAAGTGAAGCGAGAATGAAAAGGTGGCGGCGGTTATGATGGTGGTTGTGGTGGTGGCGGTAGTGCAGGATGAATGAAAAGAGTTGTCGTAAATGTTGTGGAATAGCTCGAAATGTATCGATTGGTACACTGAACCTGCGAGCTGTCTTAGTATGCACGGTTCAGTACCTGCTGTGGAGGTCGTCGTAGTATGTGGAACGCTTTTTGTCATATATTGACCTGTGCCGGCCCGTTTACTCAGCGCTATGTTGTGATTGCGGGGGGTAGGTTGCGGTACTGTCGTGTGGAATACCACCCGTCATTATTGTGTTAACCTGTACGTTGTCGTCGTTCGAGAGGTTCTTGAAATTTCGGAGTGATGAGAATGGTCTGTCATTGCCCAGGATTATTTGGTGGTGCTATAACTGCTGGCTTGTCGTTGTCATTGGATATTACTATTTAGTGTAGTAGGCCGACGCCGGTTGCACGCGAGTCTGCGAAATGCTGCTGTGCGCACCGTTGAGTTTTTGTGGGGCTGTCGTAGTGTGTGGAATGCTTTCTGGCATGTAATGTATGAACGTGTACAATGCCGACGTTGGAGGGCTTCTCGATATTATGAGGTGTCAAATTGGTTCGTCTTGGCCTATGGAGTAATAAATGCAAATATATTTAACTTTGAATCATGCCTTCGAGTATCGCGGAGCTCCGTCATTTGTATCTTTGACCACAGTAAAAGTGAAAACATGATACCTGGTACTTCTTGTCTTGAAGAATCGCGATATCGGCCTAAAAAATCACGATAATATTCGGGATCAAGAATCGCGATACCGGCGTCAAATCAGAAGCCAAAATGCGCTTCAGAATTCTTAAGTGCTTTCATATTCAGTCCAGACGGAGAGCCAAACAGATAATAAACTCTGAGCGATTCCCTAGGTCTACCTACTACGTAGGGTTGTCTATGACGGAATGAAAAAAAAACATGATACCTGGTACCTGGTACGTAATTATACGTTTTTTCCGTCTTTTTTCATCCACTCTATTGCATCTTCGACCTTTCCTTCGTCGTCGTAACTCAGATTCGGGGTCACAGAGCAGGTTCTTCTCCCTCCTCCCTACTGCGGTTTTTGCCTTTTAAGGTTGCACTTTTATCGAGAGAGGACTTTAGCCCTTTCTCTCTCCACTAGTCGATTAGCGTCGAATTGAAGTGCGCCTGTCCACGCTGCTAAGGGCCCATCTTAACGGGGAACTTTAGTTGGAAACAAATTATTTATTTTAAAGAATTTTCAATTAAGTTCGAAAACACGTGTGTGGGTCCCCTATGCGGGACCGGCATACTAGATGTCAATCAAAAAATAATTCGGAATATACTTTTATTTCCAACTAAAGTTCCCCGTTAAGATGGGCCCTAATAGGCGATCACAGCACTTTAGTTACTTCCTTGTTCCGTTTTGCGATAATTTTGGATTTTTTTTTTCATCAGAACGGTGGAGTTCGAGCTCCAGGACCAACCCTAGCAGCATTCGAGGGTACCGTGACCACTATTAATAGAGGACCAGGGCGACCGGTTGTACGTAAGTGCACACTCTCCTTGGTACGAAAGGCAGCCGGCGAGACCCTTGCTTCGATGGTGTGCTCGCCATCCTGGGCAAAGTCTGGATGGCCATCGCCATTGAAAACTTGTTTCGGTACATTGAAAAAAAATCGACTAGAGACACGGACGGTATCTCGTGGTGAGAACTTTACCAACGAAAGGAAAATATTGACCAACGCAACAAAAAACGTTGTTTGAATTCGATCAGGTGGACATATCACAAGGGAGTTTCGAAAAAAACGACCACGGAGGCAGGCGCGAGCTCACGATATTCTCGACCGATGCCTGTCAGATGACACATGCGTGTCAGGTGACGCGTGGCGTCACACACAAAAAGAGTAAAGCACACACCGCGCGGCGCCTCGGAGGTTTCGACCCGACGAACTCAAAAGCAATCGGACCAGATCAACGAGCAACGAAACGCAACCCAAGAACAGCACACTACAGACGAGGGACGAAACGAGGCACATCAGACACGCCCCGAAATACTGCACACAGTGTCATGCTGCTGCTCGCGGTAAGAGATACCAGGTATCTCATTCCTCAAACCCTTCTTGCTCGCATACTGTCCACCAGTAATAATATTACTACTATACGAGTGATCACGACATTTTCATACGCCAGGACTAACATACGAGCAATCGCGACGGGCAGGCAGCAGTGGTGGAAGAAGTAGGTAGCAATCAAACCGCAGCTACCCATCACCGTGGCGCTGGTGTAGGTACTACACCTGGCCACCACATATCGGGCGAAAGCAGTGTCAGTGCCCGAGACCTCATCAGCTTTTCGCAACCAAAGAAAATGTAAAGGTCAAGGCCATGCTTGACCCTCTGACCACCGCAACAATACCCATCGGACGGAATCACCTACAGATAAACCATCTAAACCTAACCTGCGGTTAAAAATTATGAGACGTTGTGCAGGATCTGCATAAAGTACAAATCAAACCCAGGACCCATGTGTTAGATCATGCAGATTCTACAGCTCCCACCCGGCGACATCAGCCAGACCACACATATCAGGAATCCATCTATCTATCTGATATATCTACCCTGAAGGATCTAGATCAGCAAGCGGGGATCGATGATCTGTAGATCATCTGCCCGACGTTAGAATGTTCCATTGACCCAAACCAACACCGCCTAGACTTTGTGCCAAAAAGCGTGGGTACAGTTCTGAAGGGGCTGGCCTATACCTTTCAGGGATTCTTCTACCGATGCTGTGTATACTGTACGCCTGGGTAGTGATCATTCTACCGATACTATACACCTGGTATACTGTACGCCGCTCTTCACACGGTTAGTCCACACCTATCTACGGGATGGCGCACACGAGAATTGCCACATTAGGCGGCGCGGCTACGAAGAGAAACCACGAAGCGGAACCGGTACGGGTACGTTGCGTATACGGGACACCAGTGCACCGTATGGTATGGTATGGTATGATATGGTATGGTGTAGGGTACAGTACACACATCGGACTGCATGGAGCAGCACGATCTACAGTACATAATCTAGATCATCTAGTTTATCTAAATCCCTATGAATATCTGCCGTTATTAGACCTTGCGCAGGATCTGTGTCGTACAGATCCAACCAACAGTAGGAAATATGTGCTATTCATAGACCATGCAGATCATGGCGGCTTGCACCGGGGGACGCGATCAATAAATACCCTGGTACCTGGTAGGCGATACGCAGATTATACTGGTGAGGAATACCTCTGCCCTGAATGATCTAGATCGAGAAATATCTACTACTGTAGACCATGACATTATTTATTTTCGTGATGTAGACATATCGTGAAAAGAAGATATATCTGATCTGTCCGACGTGCGGTATAACAAGTCAATAGTGTACGGTACGCGCTGATAAAACATGAGTGCTTCCCAGCAACGACGGAACCAAGCGCGGGAAATTTCTCAAGAAGCCATTCCAAATACTTTACACCCCGAGCATCGTGCGTGTATGTTGCTGTTCCAAAAAGCTCGCGAGATCACGACATACGGATCTTACTCTACTGGAAAGCGTAAAAGACGCCGCGTTTAGCGTCGAAACCCTCGTCGTACAGCAGAAAGCAGAAAGCAGCGGTTCACCAGAAAAACAAACTCCCGAAGTCCAAAGACCCGGCAGCCTATAGTATACGGAATATTGTCCGTGTACTAGACGTCCCACCGTCGTGCCGTGCTTAAGCGGAACGGACGCCCTTTCCCTTATCCACTCCAAAAATAAAAATATCAACATACACATACTGCTGTATTCGGGTAATGGTACTCCTTAGCAGTACTCTACAGTTTTAGCCTTGTCGAACGGCTGGTTCTCTCATGCAGCATGAACATGAGCATCGGCATCAGCAATAGCATCGATATAAGCATCAACCAGAGCACCAGCATCAAAGTCGGCACAAGTATCAACGCCAACACTAGCATCAACACGAGCATTAGCACCAGCGTTAGCATCAGCATCAACCAGAGTGCCAGCATCAGAGTTGGCACAAGCACATCGGAGTTGGCAAAAAACACTAACGATAGCAACAACACGAGCATTGGCATTAGCATTAGCATCAACACCGACAACAGTACCAACATGAGCTCTAGCGTTGGCATGAGAGCACATAATCACCAACGAGCATCATAACCAGGGTTGAGGACCGCGACGAACCCGCTCCAAGGTGCGTTCATAACGCCGCCAACCTCTTACCTGGTACCAGGTCCCTGATACCATTTTCTCTACGTTATATTATATGCAACCCGTACCAATCAATCATACAGCACGTAGGTCGGCCACCTGCTTGGCTTTGCCGTCTCGACTCTCAAGGCCGCAGGTGTTCCGCCATATCGAACGATTGAAGCGGTGCAGTCGCTCTTCCCCTCGCTCGAATGCGACTATAAATGGCGCCCATCATTGGGGTTGCGCCGAATCTCGGAGTTAGATTTACCAAATGCCGCTATTGATCTAGTAAAATGAACTATATTAATAGTAGTACGAATAGACCAAAAACGTTGCAAATACGACGGAGGTTTTTCTTATCCCTGCTTCAACCCCCCCTTGCCCCCCCTGCCCCCTTCTCAAACACAGCTGCAAGTCAGAATAAAAGTAACGCCCCTTCCGCCAGGGTGACATCATCTCACAGCTCGGGCAGATCATGATCTATCTGATCTGTCTGTCTACAGATATATCGTCTCGTTCATCACCCTGCTGTTGTGAGGGGTTGTGCAGGGTCTGCCTTAGAGGGCACATATCCAACCCAGGAAAAGTGTGCTACCTGTCGACCAAGAAGGCCATACGGGTCCTACCTGGCAACATGAGCTAGATCATACAGATCACACGGATCATACAAGGTAGGGAATCGATATATCTGCCTTGCAGGGTCTAGATCATGAACTAGAAATTATCTGTCCGAGGTGTGTTTACACTCACGAGCACGTCCAAAAAAAGATTTGAGAACGCCCAAAAGCTAGTATACGTATGGGAACGTCCCAAAACCTTTTATGATAGCGTCCCATACCAATTTATGAGTACGCCCCATAAACATTCAAGGGAACGCTCCACAAAAATATACCAGGTATACGAGGACGTTCCATAAATACGCTATGATAAGTTCCCACAAACATTCAGGGCAACCTTGCCGTACCGTCCGGCATATTGTTGCCGTGCTTCGTGGAAATCGGAGAATGCCACGGAGGTCTGAACGAGGGCGCGATTGTGTCGGAGCGTTGCTCAGAGGTATTACATGTTGCCACTACGCCGCGTCCCCACCTGGATGCAAGGCAGGGATAGCAGCGAAAAAGGGGTAGCGGCAGCAGATAGGGGCGGGCGGCATTCGTAGGACGTCAAAACAAGACAATCTAGGTGCTGATGATCATGCTGTTCTCACGTTAGCTCATCGCGCTGATAGCTAGCCTGTAGCCGTAAAAGCAGGCTATATAGAAGGGCCCCTCACCTTGGCAGCAAAGACAAGCGCGAAGGAAGGGCCAGGCTTAGGCTTATACATGAGCCACCCCACAGTAGGGATTGCACTTTTCGAGCCAAAACTTTCTGACCGATTGAGTTTCCTAAGTGATGAACGGGCAGTAAGACTAAAAAATTACTCGCATGTTTGTTTTAGGGCTATAGCGCATAGAAGTGCCGGTCGGGTGGCGCTAACAATTTTCTTCCAAGTATTGTATCGGGTGAGATATTAAGCTCCTCAAGTGAGAGACTCAGGAACTTCTGGTGCACCCAATATACTGGGATACCATTCAGAACGAATGTGTTTGTTTTTAAAAAGAGCGAAAAGTAGCAGCATGATCAGGCATTTTTGTTGGACAAAAACAACAGCAGAGTAAATCGATCTTGGGAGCATAATCAGGCACAACTGGGCGAACATTAAGCAAGCACAAAGTATGACATGAACAAAGAAAAAACTTTTGCAAATAAAAACAAAAATCATCAAATATGACCACAGTATACGAACTAGAGTGATAGGTTGGTGGCCCGGTCTTAGTAATACTCGGGAACATGGTAATGATAACCGTATAAAGTGTGTACACATGTTCTTTTGGGTCCATCCTGGTGTCTGATTACTGCGGTACAGTACGTATTGCTATGCCCCCACCGGCAACAGTGGATAGGCGGCCAGGAAAGGGTCAAATGAGGGAAGGGACTGTGGGATCGCGCAAGTGTTGATGTGTGTAGTTGGCTAGTGGGTAGTGCTACAGCAGATAGCAGCAGATAGCAGCAGTGCTTCTTTCTTTGGACAAGACGGAAAGGCGCTTGGTGCATTAAAATACAAGGTACTCCGTATCTCTTTGGGCGGAAAAAGGGTCGCGCGGAATCGCCGCCTCCAGAAAGAACGGCTTATCGCAGCAACAACGATTAATATTAATAGCCTCGTTAGTGAAAGCCGCTCTACGCCGCAAAACAGACCTAATTGTACTGCTGTACCAGGTAGAACCAAACTCGGGAGCGAAAATTAACGCACTTAGAGATGAGCTTAAATAGCGTGGTCTGTATGTATACCGGAAACGGGCTATAACCAAGTTCGCGAGGCCACCCTGGCCGGTAATATACACTAGGGCTGTGAATGGGTGAAAGGTAGTACCGTACGGTATGTATGACACTATCACACAGGGTGATAAGATAACACACCCCCTCCCTCAGACGAATTTCCAAGGTAATATTTTCAACAACGGGTAGGGTGTAAACGCCGAGCGTAGTTGTATGTGTCTACGGAAAGACGAAGATCTTGAAGAAATCTCCCCAACGCCGTCATGTTCGCTCCCTAGTTTCGAAGAAACACGTCTCGGAAACCCGTCCGAAGGAGGGCGTGCTACGTTATCACACGTGTGATGTGTTGCCTCATCACACTGTTCACTGCCGACCGCTTATTATTGTACTTGGCTATATACTGTAGGTATTACACCGACAGTTGCGTGCGTAAATATTTTTGCGGAATTCTGTGTTTTGGTATCTGACTGGCAGCGTCTATCATAATGCCTCCTATGGGGTTTAGTTGTTAAAAAATAGGCATTATGAACAAGAAAACAGTGACATACTTTACCGCGCCACGTGAAGTCCAACCAAGGCATGCCTTACTCATAGCTCACAGCTCTCATCTGATACCAGGTGAAAATTAAGGCATGCCTTCCTCAAATGTTAATATATTGACGGCCAGAGTTCCGGCAATTAAATTGGAACGACTTTTTATTAATAGTAGAGAGAGCGCTCTGGGGAGAGAGAATTGTCTCCCCCCAAGGATGCGTATCGCAACAATCATTAGCTTGATGAAAACTAGTACTCCGGAGTATATTACACTGTTACTCAGGGGGGCTGAAATACCGAACGTGCAAAAAACAAAATACCAAAACGCTCACCGAACTCAGACTTCCGAATATTCGCCAGTCTGGATACGGGATGCTCAACATATCTAAACACTAAACACTTACCGGAAGCTCATCACTGTCAAGTCCAAACGCTCACCGACCTTAGAATTCCGATTGTTCACCGATGTGAAATACCGAAACGTAACGTTCGAGGATCTTACGAATTGAACTGTTAGTAAATACCGAACGCTTACCGATCTGAATACCGAATAGGCTCCAACGGCCTTTGGAGGGCACCTTCTGCTCTTCTTCCTCTTCTACCTCCTCCGTGTGAACTTCTTGCAGCACGTCCTGGAAAGCTTCGAAGACCGTCCCTACGGGTATGGCGAACAGCGCGATGCCCATGACGCACAGAGCGCAGCAGAGGATTTTTCCCGGCCAGGTGAAATCTATCTGTCCCCACTCCCCCCCGAGGAAGATGGCGATGTAGAACATGGCGTTGGGGATGCTGCTGAAAGCTTCCCCGGTGCATTCGTTGTCCTTAGCAAAACAACAAAAGGCCAGAGCGGGATACACAGCAAATGTTGACAACGAGTAAAACGTGGGACGGGAAAACGAACGTCAGATGCCTGTTACGATAGGTATGGCCCACTTTGGCCAAAAACGCCTCCGATTGGCGAGCTCCTCGATTCAAGAACTACCTATTGAAGCACCCTTTGCGTTACACAGTCAAGAGCGTCGACCTCGCACAAGGATGCGATCGTTTTTCAGAGCGCTGTTGTCAGTTTTTCTTGACTTCAGTAAAGCGGCTGACATTCGAACATTGCATTTTGGGAAGGCTGCCTGCCTACTCTCGACCAGACCCTTCCGAAAACGCCTCCCTTCTTCGGTATCGGCAACCTTCCCCCCCTGGAAAAAACGAGCGCTGGAAACCGATCACACCACCCCTGTGCGAACGCCGACGCTCCTAACCCTTTTAGGAGCGCAGTCTCTTTCGATCAGTTGTGGGGACAGATTACTTGAAATTAGAGTGGTTTGTGTCCAACACGGGATTGCAGTCCTAAAAGGGTTAAAGTACTACGTCATTCGTTCGATCCCTACAGCCCCTGGGGTTAGGCACTTTCATTTCTTCGTTACAGCTGGCAATTTTTGTCAAACTCTGTTGCTGGGTGGGGTTACACAGCTCTCCTCAATCAAGCGATGTTACGGCACGCATGATGCTACTGATACAACTTGATAGCACCATTTTCTGAGACTCACCATGGGGAAGATGAAGACAGCACCCCGCTTGGTAGATTCAACCACGCATGCATACAATTACATGTACCAACACAACCCCCACCACCACCCCCACCACCACCACCACCACCACCAGGAGGAGCCTCATTATGATACGTGCTGCTCCTAGCGTAGCACAAGTCGTCCGAGCAACATGTGGGGGCAGTACCGTACCAGGTATAACACTACCAAAGGGGGGTGATGAGATAACACACCCCCTCGAACGAATTTCGGAGCCGATCTTCTCGACAATGGGGAGGGCGTGTTGAATACGACACGAGCGATGGTGCGTCTATACGTAAACATGAAACATTTCATTGAGATCTTTACGAAGCCACCATCTTCTTCGTGTGTGCGTGCCTCCTTGCTTTACAGAAACCCAGATCGGAAATTCGTCCCAGGAGGTGTGTTGCTCCATCCATCTTATCACACGGGTGATACGGTAAAGTGCTCAAAATGGTTAGGGTTAGGGTTTTGGGGGGTCAGGGTGCAGGGTTAGGGTGGACTGGTGGAGACGGAAGACAAAACGAAAGTGCGTGGGGGAACTAAGGCAGTGATAGCGTGGCGTGGCAGTCCGAGATTCAGTTTGACAATTGAAGGCTGCTGCCGAATAATACGCAAATACTGCAAACCTGCACACTCTCAAACGAAACTTCCAGGCTGATTTCTCGATGACGTGGCACAAGTGAATGGGTTCCAGAACGATGCGTCTATGGAAATATATTGAGGGGTTATTTCCGAAAGCCATAATGTTTTGTGTGTGCACCTTTGATTTAGAGGGAAACGGTTCCGAAGTTCATCCAAGGGGGTATGCCATCTACTCTTGTACGGTAGCCCATGATGTGATACAGGAGAAAGCAGCAGCAGGTAATACCACTGTAGGAGGCGATGGCAGCAACTCTGTTTCTCTGTCCATCAGCGTTGAGTATACTTGCTGTGATGACAATGCCTCACCCTTTCCTTCCCTTCCCTCTTCCCTTCCCTTCCCTTCCCTTCCCTTCCCTTCCCTTCCCTTCCCTTCCCTTCCCTTCCCTTCCCTTCCCTTCC
>JBBMHQ010067086.1:0-43751 GCA_037834295.1 Postelsia palmaeformis
AAGATTTCAGCACTTTCTTCCCTCGTCGACTTGCGTCGAATTCTGCCTACCCACGCAACGAAGGCGCTCTCAGCAATAGTTGAATATAAATAACGGTCGAATTTGAAGACGAAACACACAACGCATTGACAACAATTCAGGCCAATATAAGGGACGCTGGTTGAAGGAAATATAGGATTAGCAGGAGGTGTGGTGTGAGCTCTTCATGCGTGTGCTTTGCATGTGTGTGCATGTGCATATTTGCCTGAGACAACGAGGCCTTACCGGAAGGTCTCGTGAGCATCCTGCTGCACAATCTCAAGCAAGCGCTCAAGGCTGGGCACCCAGCTCTGCATCAGGTGACAATTTTGAAGCAACACCCATCCACCGTCCTTGGCGAACCTGTTCATGGAGTCGATGGTTCGCACGGTGTAGTGGTAGCTTTATTGTATGCTTGCATCAGCGGATCTGCAAAAGCAAAAGATTAAGTCGCTTCAGATCGCACTATAAATTATTTATACCAGGTAGGCAGGTATGATAGTTGAACGATAGTATCCGTTCCCAAAAAAACATTCAACGGCTACACACTACGAGTACTGATACCATTATACACCATACACACACTCGCCTCTCCACTACGCCTTCCGCCGGCTTCTCTTGCCCTTGTCCCATGGATATGTTGATGAATTTTCCTGTTGAACACACATGACACGAAACAAAGATGGGCGCCGTGGAGAGATGGCCCCAATTCCGCTCCCGAGGGTATTCAAATAAATATCACTCATCACCACGATACCACAATACCCCAATTCCTTTCATTGTTGAGAAGCCATACAGGCAACCAAGTATGAATCTTGGTGAGTAGCCATGCACTTCAAAGTTTAGCCATGCACTTTAAGACTCCATGAGTTAGCTCTCCCAAAATTGAAAGCATTATTGCATCCTCGCGAAAGGCACGCTCACCGTTCTCTGTGGTGATATCAAGCGTCCTGGCGAGACTTTCTACCCAAGGCGTTGGGTCGACACCAGGGAAGAGCACGAAGAACATTGGTGTCGCAGGTGAGGTCTCCTCGTACGTCTTGGCCATGTCATAGGGCTTTTGAAACACATAGTCCGTGCCCATTGTCTAGACGTCAACAAACAGGCAACGGGCGGAGATTTTCACACGCGACGTTTCGAGTATGAGAAGACTCGCAAGCGTGCCTGCAATGCGAATGTTGATCGTACTGCTGTAGTGACTGTCGTTATTTAGTAAAGCAAAAGTGCCACACTCTGACCTAACCGAGCTAACGAGGTATACCTCCCGCCCCCCTTGGCCTACCTTGGCTACGGTACTAGATTTCTAGACTACTATACCATTGTCCTTGTTTCCTGCGTGCGCTTCTTGGGTTCAAAACTCCCAACGCCCATCGACTTGCGTCAAACTGAGGTTACCCACACGCTTTTTATTTTTCAACCATCACTTTCACTTTCCAGCTCAACTCGAAGGAGGGTTTACCTCGGCGGTCTTTTTCTGGACAAGCCGTGGCGACAGGTGCCGTCCCTCTTCCCCTCCCGATACGTGCCTTCATTTTTTGTCGCGCATAGGATTCATCATTCCCACTGCTCATCGATATTCATCGAGTGTAGCTAACTAGCGCTGTCGTTTCCGCTAATCAATATTTATGAAAGAAAAAATCCCTGCGAGTATGCATTCGGTGAAACTTGAACCCAAAAAAAAAATATTAGTAGGCACGCGGACCACCTACTCAGCCACTGGGGACATGATAGAAACTCAACACTAAGTTATCTGATAATTTAGCGTTTGCCGCGGTCTTGATGAGACGCGTGACGAGTACAAAACACGGCAACCCCCTCGCGTAGATCCAAAGTCATGACCAAGCCGCAACCGTTGACAAAAAAAAATGAAGCAATATAACAGTACAAAACAGCCTGGCGATCGGCTATACGAGTATGAGAATACGCTACAATTACCGAAGATTCTATCTTTATTGATACCATACCATACCTGGCCCATGTTCCATGCTCTGGCCTCAAGTACCAGTGTGGCCGCTATTAAGAGGTATAGTGTGGGCGTTTCGCGCTGACTCACCTCGCCTATCCACTCGGCCAAAGCGGTGGAGACCCGATCGGGGCGCATGGCCCTGAGCAGAATAAGCCTGTCGAACGCGTTCAACGTCTTCTCGAACTCTCCAGGTAGTTTAGTCTGATCAGCCTTTTCGTCGTCGAACCACGACTGAACAAAACAAAATGTACAAAACAAAAATTAGCCACTCGTTTCGCTCGCAATAGCAATTTCAGTAGCAATATCGATAGCAGTACGTATCAATCCTGACCCAAAAGCAATATCAACAGAAATAACAAGAAGTGTATTAATTCTTCGCGCACCTGCCAGTCGTCTGAATCTGACTGCATTGCATCCCCGATGTTGCTGAAGCGCTTGATTATTTCGAGAGACTTCAGCTTGGGCCAAATCGCTTCCGGGAGCCATTCACCCAGAGGACCCATATTTCCCGGGTCCATGGAGGTCTGGATATATTGAATCGGTGCGTAGTTTTGTAGATTAGCGAGATCAGGGGCACGGCAGTTACTCTAAATACAAAGAAAATCCGTGTTATATTTTACTCGGAGTACATTCACTGGATAGCAGTTGTGGCCCCCGAATAATCCATGTCTACCTTGAACACAACAAGGCAATCGATCGCCTCCGTGCCTATTCCATACCTTGGACATGACAAGATAGTCCACCTCTTCCTGCGCCAGTATTCCGTCGTTCACCAAGATTTTCAGGGTGAGCATAGTGGCTACCGTGAGCTTGTCGCGCTCGAAGAGCCCTCGTCGGACGTAGTTGAAGACTGTCTCAGTTACTGCGTCAACAAGTACGCCACACCTAGAGAGCAAAGCAGTGGAAGGGTGGAACGAAACGGCGAAATAACTTGATGTGGGGTCCATCCTGGACGTCAAAAGTGACTCATTTCACGAAAACAAAATACGCTATTAATCTATCAACAGCCTAAGCCTCTATTTAATAGCTGCTCTAGCTGTGGAAGATGTTGTTCTTACACAATGGGAGTGATGACTTAGGTCAGCGGTAAGAACGAGCACGGAAGAGAAACGGATAACCTGTGACAAGGAGCGAACCCCCTCACCTCTGAAAGACATCAAGCACAATGACGCGAAACCAGCAACACATTACTTGCGCATGTGTCTCCCCGTACCTGACAGCTAGTTCTTCGTCGGTCATTTCTGGTTTTTCTCCTCCTCCTCCTCCGTCGTCATCCTGTTCGGCGTCGTCCTTGGCTTGCGGATCCTCTGTAACCTCGGTCGGCGCGTCGCCCTTCTCTGTACCATCGAGGTTTGCGCCCCCCTTATCACCTTCATGCTCGTCCAGAAGGTCATCTTCTACTGAAGAAGACGTGCCGATGACTCGGCTGACGTTGTCGATCCCTTGATAAAACACCTACATGGACAGGAGTGATAGTGTTCCCCAAACATCATGGGGGACAAAGGTAAACATTCGTTTGCAACTTATGCGGCTCAGCAGCAAAGACGCGGTGCATCCATCGAGTCAAAGTGCTGCTGCACAAAGCTGAACACCCTGATATCGGTAACAACCGTAGGTACTGTCGTCATGAACTCACAGATATCTATCTTATCGGATCTGCATTTTTGTCGTACCGAGTGGATACGATGTTTGCGGTGCTTCCAGGGAAGAAACGCGCCATACACGCACTGTTCGCCGAACCCGTAGCATAAACGGTTATGGATTCAAACGTATACAACAGGGCACATTGTGAAAGCATGACCAGGTGCAGTACGTGAGGAGGCTACTATTTGAGCTTTGCGGAAGGAAACCGCCATGCAACCTTTGGAATCCAGAGCCGAGTAAGTAGTGGGGTAGCCCAATAAAAATCTGCCAATATGTTCACAGCATGGTAGTGGGAAGCCCAGCTACTATGCACTGACTGCGTATTGCATAGCACTTCATGGGCGAGGCAAACCTTTGTGAAAGCTGCCAGCGAGTAGATGTAGTAGGAGTGGACCTTGACCAGATCGTTCATGAGGAAAAAGAGGAGTGATGACCTGTTCGCCACCGGACGATACTTTTCGCTCGTCACACGAATACTGACCTAGAGCATAAAGACAACAAAGCCGTACCAAGACAGCGGGGTCAGGGACAAAAGATAGAGATATTGCGCATGTGTTCCCTTTGCTAGGTGTTCCTTTCGCTATGTGCTGCGCGTTAGGCGTGTAATATTCATGGATACTAACCGACAGATCTAACGCCGTTTGGTGTGTGCTCATAAAAAACATGAGCAGTACTGCAGGTCGTCAAATTGCAACACAACTGACTGATACCTAGTCCTGGCTGTATAGCACTCAAAGCCGTAGGCCCCCATCAAAACAATAGCACCACAGTCGCTAACCCCAACCGAGTACGTACCTAAGTATAGTATACCCACCCGCCCACCCACCCGTCCACTAACCCACCTGCGTATCTTTTGCTAGAGCAGACCTTTGACCGATGTCAGTGGCTATTCTCTTTGTTTCTTCCAGCCCTTCGATAAGTTCAACGTCCTCCGTGATGTCACCTATTCATTTTCATAGTAGAATTTGTACATATAAGTTGTCTCCTGTCGCCTGTTGCTGCCTATTTGGTATGTCCTATATTCGGCATAGTATCACACCCTGTGATTCGTCGTGTTGTGTATTGATACTCGCAGCTTGACAGCGGACACTCGAACAAATGCGATAACACACGTTCTATGCAGAATCGAAAGCACAGCCAACCACAGCAGTGGTAGTGGTAGTGGTAGTGGTAGTAATGAACGATTGCATTTACCCCTCTAGGGCTGCACCCACGTTTTCGTGACAAAATACTTGGAACTAGTGTGGGGTCATATTTTCAGTCTCGATTATGTGAAATCCAATGAAAGGGGAGCGGCACTGCACCTTCTGCTGTGGCTAACTTGTATAGGATATTGTCCTCCAGCTCCTTCATCTTGATCTTAAAACCGTTTTGCTGCTCAACGAGCTGTTCGCCAAGATCGGCCAGGTCTGGTCTCTCTTTTCGCACGACGAGATTGAGTAACTGCCGTAGCATACCACGGGGTTGGATCAAAACTCAGCCATATAGTTGTGATTGTTACAATTCATATCGTCTTGTGCGTATCACACATGAAATACAAAATTCATCAATTGATCGATCGTGGCTGGTCAGCTCGCCAAGCATATATTTTACATACCCGGTATGAGTCTCTTTCGTCAAAATGACTTGTGCATAAGTTTCGAAACACGTCCGGGGACTCGTGCATTACACTAGCATAAACGATTATTCAAACGCAGCCCTGCACCAGCACAAAGCCCGCCTGCTGATACAATGTTGCATTGTACGCGTATTCCTAATTCACTACCTGGTATATTAACAAAGATAGCTCGAGGCTGGCCGCGTAGACTATAAGTTAAGCTGAGTGTAACGTACCTGGTCTTCCAGCCCCCTCATGGTAACCGTGAAGTTGATCAAGGTAGTTTCAGCCTGGATTTCTGGTGGGAAATGCGGGTTAGACAATTTGGTGTGCAAAAACAACCTGTAGCACAGCATAGGATAGGATGGGAAAGGAGGAAGGAGGTGTGAAGGAAGCGTTAATGGCGGAACAGCGGCATACAAAAAGGGGGTACTAAGAACGAACTCGAAAATAAACTGCGGCGCGCATTGGTAAAGGAATTTAATTAATCTGTCCGTGTATGGGGGCGGTGCCACCATATGAAAAAATGGTTGATTTCCTATACAGTACCACATTGAGCTAGCTCTCCCTCAAAGTATCACCTACGTCAAAGCAGCGTCGTTTTATCAGCTGCGAAGTTTCTGCCGCAACTGATGACGTCACCTAACGCTACACGCCGAGCGACCACAAAAGTACAGGCCTTTTGCCGGGCTGCGTGGTGGAATTGCTACATAGCCAACGCGATTGACGAGTGGTGGGTGGGAGAGCATCACTCGCTCAAGGCTAGACATAATTCGGATCTAACAGTGCAGCAAGTCAAAACTCATAAATCGGGAAGAAATACCGACCTGAAGTCTGGGTGGAATTCAACTTCGGAGTCTCCCAATTTGATGTACATCTTGCGACCACGGTAGATGACTGCACGCTGGATTACCGGTGTCAGCACGGCTTCTAGCGTCTCGCCCAAGTTTTCAATGAGAATGGAATGTCTGGCAGGTATCAAAGGAGTGCAGTTGGGGTAAGGGTAGGAGTTGTGGAGGGCCGAGGGGTAGACTGTGATTGGCGTGGGTGATTCGAAGCAATGGCTCCGTCTCTTGAGACCAGTGTCGTTGTCCCCCTCAAATAATTCCTCGAAGAAGTGAACTGACTACGATTGAGAGTGGGTACAGTATTGACGCGCAGTACCCAACTTTGCCTTAGCAGGCAAACCCTCGGGCTATATAATGAGCACGTACACCAATTTCTGTACGTGATGCGGCTACAGTACGATTTAATCAAAAACAGCATCGATCGGCACGCACCCGTTCTCGAGAGCTCTCTCTAGCTTGCGCAGCATGTCTGGTTGACCGAGTCGAACCACTTCTAAGTTTCGATCAGGCGATGACTCCTTGGTGCGGATCCACTTGATGCCCTGCGTGGATGGTCAAAAGCACGAAGCGTCTGCATGTGTACTTCTGCGTACAAGTAGGTCTGCAGTATGTGCAATTACACAACCTCCTTGTGTTGTGTGTGTTTTCGATCAACTCCGGAGTCTCCTTTGCATGGGACGGACGATATCTCAACAGCGCTTTTTCGGATCATACTCACTACAAGACAAGCAAAGCCGGCGGTGGTGGTGGCTAGAGTGACCCGAAACGGAGTGATGTTCGATCTCTTGAGGTGCACTACTGTGGCATTATCGTCTTTATTATTTCCTTTCGAATGGTCAACAGTGGTGATCAATAGTGATGATCATCTGGGTATAATATAACGTCATTTTGACGAGGACGTTCGAACTTCGAAGGCAACGCATCCTGCCTTTTCGGGAAACAATATGTTCATATCAAATTTGTGTATTTGCTATTTCTAGAAGCTTGAAAAAAACATACTAGGCATATAATACCAGTACAGTACAGTACTACGAAATATGCCATTTTTTGTATGGATTACATGCTTCATGCCATCCTCCGCGTCCCGTCAAGATGCTTTTATCTGGTGACAGGGAGCACAAACGAAACGTCGATTTTTGAAGGATTCACCTGAAGTTGGGGGTCAATGATGAGCGGCCACCGTGCTGAGTTCGTCACTATAGCTCCATTTTCAATCGAAACCTGGTGAACAAGGCCGAGATGTGAGGGGTGAGGGGTGAGGCCAGGCCATGGGTTGATTTTCATGCACTTTTTGGCCGGCCGTGGTCAGCACACGCAATAATAGCATGTCAAGTATTTGAGTGTTTGGACAAGATACCTGATCATTGGGAAGACCGTCGCTGTTCCAACCGGCGACCTCAGCATCGGTTGTAAGAATCTTGATGGGATCTGGATCGGCAGACATCGGAAGCGACCCCTCTTCGCCAACAGCGGACTGCGAATGATACGAATGGTAACGGTAGTGGTGAAAGGCAATAATAAATGGCGAAGGTAATGGCAACTGATAACGGTATTGGTAACAATTGTCACAGATCGGTGAAAGGGTGCATTAGAAGCAGGTTGAGCGAATATCATGCGCTTTATAGCTTCCGATACTACTTAATCTCACGTATTTGCGAGCAAGGGATTGACGTTTTTGCGCAAAAGGAGGCAGCCAGTTTTATCCCTTGCCCCAGTTTGAGGAGAAACACGCTCAGGCCAAGAAGGAAGTGAATCAGGTACCTGGAGTTCCTTCTGCAAGAATGGCAGAAATTCCTGCCCCATTAGGTGGTCGCGAAATGGCTTTGTGAAGGGCCCAACGTAGCTGGACGAGTTACGCAAGCAGAAGAAAAGGCGGAACAAGCTCCGATATCAAGTGGTTGTTTTATTTTTGTTGTTTTAAAATTGGTGATCTTTTGACATGTGATACTGTATGATCGGATGTTTGCCACTGGCGGACCCAGCATCGACAGAGAGATCTCAAGGGTGTTTTCACGGATCTCATGGCAGCAATATTCAGCGTTTAGCATTCATCATTGGAGCATGAAGGTAACTGTGATTGCCCTGATAGCAATCATGATGAAAATATAGCGCGACTTGTGATGGCAAGGATACGGGTCAAGTTTCCCAAGGAAAGCATGTCAGCTCTGCAATGTAGTCGCTGAGTGAATTGCAGTCATTCAAGAATCCGATACGATACAATACGACGCGACATTCGTACCTTATGAACGACGCGGCCAGCAAAACGTCGCCAGTGAGGAGCTCCATATCAGCGCGAAGCTGAATAACGTTTTCCGCCCATCGATCGTTCTCCGAGCTCAGTGCTCCCGTTAATCGCTGTGCTAGGTCAAGCTTACGCTGTCCCTTTGACACGGAATCCAACGCCTGCCGTGAGAGAAACGGACGTGCATGTCTTTCCAGTCATCTAGTTTGTCTCGTGTCGCTAACATTTTCGGATCCATCCAGTATAAGGCATTTAGATTTTGGCGATCGATTGCGAGAGCATGCGCCAACTCTATCAAGTTCCGGTAAGATCACGTCATCCAACAGGGATGCAATACTAGCGCAGTTTTGCGAAAAATTGAAGGACTCCAGAAAGGAAATAGATTATACGTGCGCTCTCGACGATGTCCACGTACCTCTTGCTTGTCGTGATTGGCCGCGGTAAATTGTGCTGTAAGCTTAGCGAGCTTGGCTTCCAACTCAGCCACCTGCTCTTGCACAGTTTTCAATCTGCACCGGTGCAAAAGTTATAAGCAGGCAGAAGGAGACAGCCCTTGATATTCTACGACACTTCGCCACCATAAAGAATGGAAGTCGATACCAGTTTTAACTTCGTGTGAATACCAACCACCAAGAGAGTATACCACTCGACCATGTGAACCAGCGCTGAGGTAGCGCAGTATTCTGAGGGGCGCAAGGCAAGCTGTCAAGGCAGTGCGCTGACTAAGTACAACGACAATACACGTGGCATGACTGAAGGTTGCGAATACCATGCGAATGAGACTCTCACGTAGAATTGGCTTCGTTGAGCTGATCGTTGGCCTCGACGAGCGCCAAGCGTTTAGGTTCCACGGTGATGACGATGTCGTAGTACTGCAGGGGCAACATAATATAGCACAACAACGCGCACGATACTCAATCGGTCAGGGACGATGCTGCCTGTACGCGGGGGCAAACAACTTGCACTACAGTAGATATATCACATCAAATGGGTACCACCGTTTAGCAGTACGAGCACTTCAGGGGCAAACAATATGTCATGCACTATATTTAGTCATCCAGGTAACGCAATTTATATCAGTAGCACTGCGAAACCAAACAGCATGACATGCACGAGACTAAACCAGAAATGTACCATACGACGACAAGGCGTTGCAGATGAAAACAAAACTATATGGAGGGCCACTCGCCAAATATATATAAGACTATTATCGGGAAGATGATGACAACCAAAACACGTGCCGATCGTAGTTTACTTCACTTGCGAGTTTTCTCCCTCTCAGCTCAAGTTTCGCGTCGCACAACGATTCGGACAATGTTGCAACCATCCACGGGAACCGCAGGCGGGTGGAGGGAGTGTCTCTCACCATTACGATATTTAGGACGAAAGAGCAAACCCCTGCAGCTGCCGAGTTTTTGGACTGAATGATTTCCACAGTAAAATGCTCCATCGCCAGGAAGGGTCTGATCTCCTTCCAGTTAGTTGCCGGAATTGTGTTATCGTCAACTCCTGCCTTGAGGCCCTTGAGTAACTCGATGTACCCTCCGATATCACCTATGGTAGCCCATCAAAAACCACGTACGGGGCAGGGCTTACACCAATCACGTGAGAGCGGAAAAGTATGATCAGACTGAGTTTAAACGTGCTCTGAACGCCTGTCGCAAAAAAAAGATGGAATGACTGGAACCGCGGTATCAAAACGGCCAAGGTGAGCAGAAACTGTTCACCAGCCGCACGACAAATAACGTGCCGGTAGGATGTTGTGGATCGGAACTCACCAAGAAGTTGTTTTTTCGATGCGTCCCAAGATCGATCCTTGACTTTTCCAGCCTTGGTAGTGACGACTGAAGGGCTTGTACCGGCCAAGAGTACCATTGTAGCGGCGAAAACATCATCGACTCCTGCCGGCGGTTTTGCCATGGTCTTGCACTCTCCGAGATCCTAAAATAAACGAAAGCGTATGGTAACTTGACCAGCGAGTTACGCTCAGCGCCACATGTGAAGTGCTTGGCTTGTTATTGCAATCGTTTCGCATACGTTTGGGTATGTAACCCTCTTACCTTTGTTTGGGTATGTAACCCTCTTACCTTTTTGTTGAGTGTATCGAGAGCAGCCATGGCAGCAGCAACGGCAGGCTCAGCCTTCGCAAGGTCTGCCTCCGTGTCTCGCTGTTTGATGCTGACCTGAGGATGGTCATTTTAGGGTATCGAGAGATGACTTTACGAAGCATGAACGCAACTAATAAGTAAGGCAAAGAAGACCACTCAAACCTTGACAGCGGGACCGTAGGTTTGACTCTAAGCCTATCACATATGACTTGCAAATAGTTGGAGGGTGGGGGGTTTACACTGCAGGACAACCACTACGAGAATGAGGACTACGACTTAAAATGCTGAAATTTACGGGACATTAAATAAGAAAATCGACAGCCGTTAGTTGTACTGAAGTTAGTGTACGTCCCCTTTCCCAACCAAGAAATTTATCAATTTAGCCTCAGCCAAGATTCTTGATTTTTGTTTGGTGTCCTGTAGTGCATGACAGCCCAATATGTGATGTACCTCTGCTTGTGTCTTTGCAACTTGTTCGGCTTGGACCTGCGCCTTCGCTGTTTCCACCTCAACGATAGCTTTTTCTCTACTGACGTTTTCCGCGATTCCTTCGGCAACAGTTTTCTTTTGCTCAGCATCCTCCAGTTTTATCTGCGGCAAAGACGTTGCGGTGCAAGAGCGATGGGGGTTGTTTAACACGGCGGCTATTTTCACCCCTGCAGAGCATCGCTACTTGTTTAACACGGCGAAGCCTAGGAGTTGGCTCATCAATACTTGTCGCAAGTTGGCTCAATCAGAGCTATGTATTATAACACGAAGTAAATTTGGCAGCAATTTTTCGGTCATAGCGGAATGTACCAGTGCCAATCAAAGATAGGTTCGGTTGTAGACGCGGTTACGGCCTCCACAAACGCAGCAGTAGTGGGCATGTGATGGAATTAGTATACAACGATACATCTATATATATATGGTCGAGGGAGAAATCTCTCTCTCCCACAAAGCAGAAGGAGCAGTATTGCCAACGCAATTCGAAAGGTACACGATAAACGAAATGGTACCTTGAGGTCCTCTTCGAGGGATGTAACGGCATCCTTCGTTTCGCGGAGCTTTAGCAGACCCGTGGTGAGTCGCTCGATGGCGTTGTCCTGGTTCTCGCGCTTGGAGGCCAGAAGAACATTGTACAGCTTCAGAAGCTCAAGAAAAGACTTGGGAGTGGTGTAGACGTGCCTAGATACGTAGAGGATGAGAGCATGTCAAGCTTAATGTATAGAACAACAGACTTAGCGTTGACAAAAAGATCTAACGAGCAATTGGCGTCGATAGAATTCCCTCGGTGGCCGTGTTTGCCCTGAGTAATTTGGGTCTCTACTGTACATGTTGCAGGCAGCTATCAATACCAATAGTAATATAATCACCCACCTGCGTTCCACGGCCTTAAAAGACTCTGCGGCGGTGTTGACCACCTTAAAAGACAGCGGGAGGAACTTCTCGATGGCCGCACGATTTCCGTCGGAGCCTAAATCCATTTCTGAGAGAAATTTGCGTCCTACGCTGAAGAGGGCTTCCCGTGGCCAAGGTTGGAACCAGTCTACAGTAGTGACCGGTGTGGTACGGTGAAAGGATAATGGGGAGGACCGAATATAAGAACGACAGGAAGCGCACGGCTTCGTGGTAACGGAACACGAGCATTCACTGTTGTAAAGGCTGACTAATATTGTACAAAGCGTTACCACATATCCACTCCTCCGACATTATCAGACTTTCATGGACATCCCCAGACGATCTTCAAATTAGTCCGACAACCTCCGACGTCCTTCGACGATCTCCGACGCTACACGACGTTCCCTGGTCGGGTGATGGACCCCTGTTAACATGCTACGCGCCTAGCGTACCGAATAAAAGCCCCATCCCTGCACCCTGCCGAATAATTGCCGTTTCGCAACCTATCTAGTGGAGCCCCAAATAGCCATATATATATTGTGCCTGGTATAATACCAGAACCAAATCACGTGAAGGCAAAACGTGGGTACATAAAATGGTATCCGTCGTGGACGCAAGCAATATATACGAATAGCACGCACTTGGTACACCTTACATGGAGACGCGACATGGAGCAAAACTGCTCACCTATGACAGTGCAGTTCACAAGGGCAGGGAATTTTTTGGCGCGATTTCGGAAGTCGTCGCCCACCGGAGAAAACGCCAAGACAACGTGCAGGTTCTTCCGGATGAGCTTAATGAAGAACTCCCAGCAGTTTTTTCGATCCGGGACGAGCCCTTGCGCCTTGACCTTGTTGGTCATATGATTGACCTGCTCATGACGATAACACCAAGACGGTGTAAGTACGAGTCTAGCCAAGCAATCCATCAATGTCTAGGGATTTCGATCTGCCATGTGCGTGACGAACAGCGCAATGTGCGCTTGATTTAGTGGAACAAAACAGCCACCCGACAGCAAGGGCCCTCAATCAAGCCACTTGGCCTTCAGCACTATCTACGAATAGCTACCGAATCATCGAACAAGCTTAACACCACCCGCAAGTTTGCGCGCAGCACACTCCACCCACAATAGCGTCCATTTCGTCCACGGCGAAGAGGTCGGGGATGTTACCCGAGGCCAGCAAGTCGTTAACGTAAATCAGGAATCTCTCGTTGGTGATTTGACTGTCAGTGAGCAGGAACATGAGGCCTTCATCCTTGTTTCCAGCCTGTGGGTCACGCGAATAGGACATCAAAGTCAATCGCGCGACGAAAATACATTATATTTATGGTAAATACAATGGCACACAAGGCAGAGGAAAACACCCCAGGGTGCACCCACGATAATACTGAATTGGTATCCAGTCGCACCGCGCGTTATGTACGAAGTCATATTTGGACCAACGTGGCCTTTGAAGGCACGGACGATTGTAGTCGTCGAACACCCAGCACCTTTGGCTTGTTTTCAACATCGACAAAGTCAAGGCACGTTCGCGCATTTTTGTCTTCGGCTTCTCTGTACAGCACCCGACGCCAAGGTAATATAAACAAACAACACACATACCTTGTTGTACATCGTCTTGAGATCTTCCTTGAGATCGTTGATGGAATAGGTGGAGCTGATGACTATCTGGCTAACGGAGTACCCACAGATAAAAGCCGCAAGACGGCTCAAAGACTGTTTTCCTGATCCTCCGACACCGACCAGTAGAGCGTGACCACCGTCGTTGAGCACAATACGCACAATACGTGCGACCTGGCCAACATTCAAGAAATATGGGAAAAATCATTCTCCACCCCCGTTTAACACTTGGGCAGTTCGAGATACCAAGCCTTCGAGCGAGAGTGGCTGCAGGTGCACGTATATAGAGCGGTCTAAGCGTGACTGCTCGGTACACTGCTTGAATAAAAGAAAAAGCGCGATCCGGACGATGATACTACCTTTCCGCACACAAGTAATAAGATACATTTGTGTCTGGAGTATCACTGGGCTGTGACGGGTATGATCTCGTGAAACACATGATGGTCTGACCACGTTCACCTTCTATATGAGTGTACAAAGTGAAGGTACGCGTGTTAACAGAATGACTGTGCACCCTTTCCCCTTTCCCCTTTTTTTTGTTCACACATGCGTGCTACCATAGAAGTAGTACCTTTTGGCCTAACTATTTCTAACTCTTAGCAATACACTTTTAAACTGAGGAACTACCCAAAGTATTTGGAAGGCCACTCATGTTTGACAATACTGTAGTACCCGTTATATATCTAGCCCATGGCATTGCTTATCTTGCTTTTCGTTTCAAGAGCTTTCGGTGTGAGATAGAGAGCTCCCCGATCGAGCAGCCTGGTACAGTAAATATCTCGATGCACCTCAACCATAGTATGCGTCTTTTACATCGTAACGTGTAGCTTGTACACTGCACCTCGTACCTGGTATCGATTAAGCGAGCACTACTATAGTAGGAACATTTACGACTACATGATACGAGGCGAGAACGTACAGCACAGCGGAGTTCGTATCTTACGTGCTTCATCGCGTCTTCGAAGAGAACCAGATCCATGGTAGCGTATGTCTCGTTGTACTCGCGTAGCGCATCCTCGAGTATGCCAGACATCGAGTTCAGCGAAGTGACCTGGACAATACATGCATGGGTACATGGCCAGTAAGACAAGGTTTTGTTAAAGGTGATACCAATGCCGCCAAATAAGGTGTCCCTAACTATACAACTGCCCACGAAAAGCATGGTGCTCTGCAGCCACGGTCAACCGGTCAACAGGAGATGTGGGTGACGTCGTGCTCATGCATTGTACGCGTCGCCGGGGCGTTCGATCAATTGGGATGAAATCTATGGAGGTATTTGGCATGCTTGGGGACTATTTGAAGGGGTCTATTCCACATAATTGGGACCTGCCCTACCTGATCGTACATCTGATCCTGAATGCTCTCCGCAAAGTGGCAGAACACAAGAGGATCGGCGTTCTCCGCCGCGTAGAACTTGGACATGTTCAACGTAGGGAATAGCTTCTTGGCTTGCTGCTGAGCCAATGCGTTGTACTTGTTTAGGTCCTCAGTCGATACCTGCCATGACAATGTGAAAGAAAAAAATGGCTTGTTGAAGTATGTTGGCGCCATCTACTGCTATTTCTTCAAATAGCGATCTCACCCATATATACGGTCGGCGTACGGAAGCATGCACTCGTGGAAAGTTGTGGTGAGCCTTGAAATCGAGCATACAAGGCGATGGTACACAAAAGAAATAGTAAATCACACCGAATACACTCAGGTGCCAAATGAGCAATAAACCACAGAGCTGCTGCGATCACTGGACGAATAAAATAACTACATTTTTCTAAATATATACTTTTACTTGGTTTGAGAGCTTCCTTGCCCAGGGAAAAAAAAATGGGGGTATCATTTTTTTTTCGTTCGTATACTCCTGGGCCAGGTGCAGTTTTTTTCTCAAGTCTTACCAGTCGGTCTCCGTAGACCCGCTCGCTCTCGTGCATCCAAAGGTGCACAAATTTCTCGGCCGTCTTGAACTGGTCTGGCTGTGCCACCAGCAATCCCTGGAACACGTTACTGAGATGCCTAATGTTAAACTCGTAGTGGAAGTTCGTTGCAGTCTTCCTGAAATTGGCAGCAACCTGTTTTAGGGTTAAATGCGCGAGTGGTGCTGTATCAAATCCCCAGGAGTTAAACAGGTCCTCCACACTATTCGGAGTACGACAAAAAAATCGTGCATGAACGAAAGATAGACCAAGTCAATCGCAAAGTTTCGATTTTTGCCTTGGTCCACCTAGGCTTTGTGTTACGAACGGCGCCTGTTTCAAGGGATGGCATCCCCACCTGACTGTGGAGTCCGAGCGCGGCCTTGATCAAGTTGTTCGACTGCCCTGCAGTTCCCGCGTCGAAGTGCTGCAAATGCCCGTCCAAAATGGTCTGAGGTGTGTTCGGAGCAAAGCGCCGCAAACCAAATATCAAGGGTAAGAGCAGCGATAATACTGCCGGAATAACACGGTCGCTCGCGATTGCAGTTCGCATCTCCGACTCGCTTTTGTTCCTTACAATGGTGGTGGGGTTTCAGCTTCGCCTGAGATCAAATGCCTCTTCAACGCAGGCATCCCCCTCCCTCCACAGCACCCTCTACAATACTAGTTCTTGCATATGATGACTCCAAAGAACGGTCATACGACACTTTTCGTGTGCTGAGCGGACGGGGCCAAATACTTCAATGGGTGAGCTACCCAACCACCGTGCTTCCTTCCGTCCTAGCAGCATCAGCCCACCGGTCAGTTCATTTAAGATGACGACCAAGTTATCCATTCCATGCCAGCCCGACCATTTCAACGTATGCCGACTTTGCCCACCTGATAGATAGTAAGAAGAGATGTGGGACCTGGCAAGCCGATGGCGAAAGTCGCAAACCACCTTTGCAGACGGGGATTAACCAGGAAACTTCCCGCGGTTGGATTCATGCACGCGACCACCTGGCCACGAGTCGCAGGGAGAGGAGGGACGGCCAAGGAGGAAGGGTCCGTCGTTTGCGGGGCAGGCGTAATGAATGACCCAACAACATTAGCAAAAAAATCGGCGAGTCGGGATGGAGTATTACGTGGGTAGTCACACGAAAAAAATAACGATGAGTCGCGGTGAAACATTACACGGTTCATGAACGTTCCAGCAAGGACCCATCAACACCACATGCACGTTCATGTTAAACCTGCACCAAAAGGAACTGGGTAGTCTTTTCGCCCAACTGAAAATGATGCGAGATGCGCAACCCTGCCCGAGTTGAAGCTACTTCCAAGGGTAGGCATGGTCTGCTGCTGTCTGACCTGCGTGTTGGCGATGTTTTTCAAGCTGAGCTTAGCCAGATCGTACGTATGTTCGTACTCCATATGCTGACGTAGAAGAGCAATGGCTGATTGAGTGTTGTACGGGTCAACCTGACGAACGAAGGAAACAAAATTGAGGTGTTGGCGGATAAGCACTTACACTGCACGGATGGAGTCAGTTTACGCCTGACCTTGTGTTCCGGTGAGCACATGTGCTCCAGAAGACGATTCAACTTTGTTGTCGCCCTCTCAGATGTTCCGTGGACAACGCATGCTAACCTCACCTCGGAGAGATTGAGGTCGTCCAAAAAGTAAACGAGCCTGCTGTTTCCTGGTGGACCGAAGTTGGTGCCGGTCTTCTTTTCCAGCGGCAACCCCATCGTGTTCTATCATACCCAGACAGCGCAGTGTGGGCACGTGGCGACACTAAGGTAGAAGGAACACGGTCGGGTTGTAGCCAGCAACACCACTGCAAAATACACCGCTTAACGCTATCGAATGAGACGAATGCTGTAATGCTTTGGTCCGCAGCCGCGCGTTTACATCGTCGCACGCAAGAGTATCGACACAGAAAGATGCAACCCAAAACGCAATGCGAAGCAGTATATTGGACATGATTTCCATCATTGCCACTATTGCCGCTTTACGATAGTTAGTCCCTCAACGCCACCGAGTGCTTTCCTCACTTGCAAAACGGCAGATGTCGTGTAGAAGTTGAAGTTGATTGTCTGGAATGTCACTTCGTCAGCACTTTGCATCTTCAGCATGCCCATGACCATCTGCAAAGTGGGCAGGCGACGCGTTTAGTTCGGCGCTTGCCCTTTCTTGGTCTGCTGGTATACCACGATTAAAGCAACAAGAATAACAAGAGTGTTTTTGAATCACGTTCGGCACGTTCGTTCAGTATAAATATGAAATGCGCAGTGGAAATATCGACTGCAAGCACAGCTTTTCCGGAAAGTAAAGTAGATGGTTTCTTGTTTAAAAGTCCTACCTGGGTCTTGCCCGTCCCCGATGGTCCGGCCATCATGACCGGCTTACGCATCTTGACCAGAAGTTGCATCCAGAAAGTGACCGAGCAAGTCTCAGGAGTAGGCACGGTAATCTGCCGTTCAAACACATGCATTGCGTTGGGTAGGACGAAGTCCTTTTTCAGTATGCAGAATCTACATACAGGACAAATTATGATCGCGCGCACGTTTACGATTGCGTGTCGTGACAATACAGTAGAAGCGTGCACAACTCAGAACGGGAGGTATTGTAATAGGATTCAGGACAGAGGCACATCGTCACCAAAAAGTACCCTCTTTTCTGGATACAAATTTGGAGCGCTAGCAAAAGGTCGATTTGATAAGTCACCTGAGTCATGGGCGTTACTCTGGAGTCGTAGTCGATGGAGAAAAAGTACGGACTCTTCGTCCACTGCTCGAAGGACCCTGTCTCAGGGTCGAGCCAATAATCGAACACCGTCTCACGGCTAGGGAACTTGACCTGCATCGAAATCCACATTAACACGAACGACAAAGGCACAGCTAAAGCTTCAATTCACGACGTGCCCGGCTCGAACAGTTTCGGTTTCCAGTGCGGCAACTATCAATAACTCATGTGCGTTTAGTGCTTCCCGCCAGCGATCACAGCGCTTGAATTGTATCGATTGGAGTGTCCCGATTGGAGTACGAAACACTGACGGGGCACATCAGTAACAGCCTCCACAATATAACGCCACGAAGTTAAAGTTGCCCCCCTCTCTCAACCCGAGCATTGAGCTTGACGGACCCGCAAGACTCAAAACGCCATGCAATGATACTGGCTGATTCCACTGACCTTTTTCCACTCGCTTCGCCACCAGTCGCTAAAAAGCTTCTGGTAGTCGGTGCCGTCATCTGACACTGTTAGAGAAGACCCCATTGCCCAAATCATGCAGAACACGAACACCTTCTCCAGGGACTCAACCGTACTAGTGTTTGCGGGTGTGAGCAAGCCGTCCATCATGTAGAGTAGCACCTGCAGCCGAATGTTTCAAATGTATGATTCGGCGGTGGGAGGGCCGGGAGTGGGGGGTGGTTATTATCATGCATGGCCGGAGGTGGGGGCAAGGGTTAGGAATATTGCAGCTTGGGTGCGTCTTCCCCCACAAATGTACAAAGAGTAAACATCAGAGTTTCTCCATATCTTTGGTGCTACCCCACCGTACCTACCCTAACCCATTGCTCCTGTATTACTATGTCGTGTACACCACGGCTCTTGTTGTAGGTGCCTGACGGCTCGCATAACCTACCTGAACGAGAGCCATGTCTTCCACCGGCACAATTGGCATCACGTTGATCTTCATCCACAACAGGCAGGCCGCTACATATTCGTCGAAGAAACCCTGGGCACGTGAGAGGTGAGGTGAGAGTTAGGTGAAGAGTAGAGGAGAGGTGCACGGAGGGGGGAGCATAATGGTGGGACCTTATTGTGTCCGTCGCGACTGCAAGTGCCGTGAACGCTAACACCTTTTCGACTATACTAATCAATTACAAGCAAACGAGTTGGGACTAATGTACCGGTTTCTAACTCACCTGGAACGCGTCCATGATCTCTTGTGGCTCCTCTCTGTTTTTCAACCAAGATTGTATGAGGCTGACCCACTGAGTGCCATCGTCGGTGGAGATGTACAAGATGCCGGCTCGACTCACCGTCGCAGGCGTAGCGTACTTAAGGTCTCTGATCTCGAAGATCATCCGCATGTGCGACTGGCATGGCGTGGGTCCAATGAACGGTCAATTTAGTGCAACTTGGAGATAGCAAAAATGTTGGAAAAAATACCAGGTAGGTATGTAGTGAGCACGGGTTGTTGGGGAACTTAGGGATCATGTTTTGCGAGTATGTACACTCTCAAAGCATTTCACATCAGTCACCTACACTTGACAATGGTGAGCCCAGCAGCAAAAAACATTCTGCCCGTGTACGATCCACACCAAGAGTCATGGCAATTTTACCCGTGATGTCCCCTAGAGCTTGCTGTGTGTGTCGTCGATTTCACCTTGAGAGGGATACGCTCGTTGGAGGCCAACGTGAGCATCCGGTTGTCGTCCATGACTGAGTTCATGCTCTCAATCCAGTTGGCGTCAAGATCACCGTCCAGGAGAATCCACTTGGGCTTCTCGTCTGGGATGTTGCCCAGGTCTCGCATGACCTGAAAGAGAGATCGCATCGCCAAGTATGATGTATAATGTTGGTTGATTGTCCAAAAAGTATTGCGTTTTTCGTACACTACTAACAACCTACGTATCATTTGTACGACGTTATTTCCGGGCACGCAACCACGTTTGGTGTTACAGCAGTGGACTGCCTCAACGTTACACTTGTTTTGGGTACGTGGGCAAACATTTGCGTGTCAGCTACACGACGCTCTTTCCAAGCACGTAAGACACCTGATACTGTACGTACTTCCCTTTATCTCGCTGCGAGGGATTCAGCGACTATCGTAAACTTGCCTTGGAAAGAAGCCCGTCCTTCCACTCTCGAGTGGCCATTGAGATGAAACCATAAAGCTCCTCAGTCTTGATAGATTTAGGGTTCACATCCATAATCTTCGTCAAACAGTCGGGTGTTCGGAGCTTACGTGCGGCCGCCAGAGTCTGCAGGGAAACACAACATAGTTAAAGGCATAGGCCTCGTCACGATGCGAGGACGACTACCACTGCTTTCGTTCAAGGATACTTATCATTTCACAGCACCTCGCTCGGTTACTGCAACTACTACCCTAATGACAAGACATAAAAACATGATTCGCTAGCAGGGTGAAGTGCCTTCTAAACCCGACTGCCTTGACCACCGGACTGTGCATGCTCCGTTCCCATGGAGCTTGGATCGCAGCTTACTTTCCACGATTGGCTTTTCCCTGCACCCGGTGGACCCATGATGAACACGCAGTGTCTGATTTGGAGAAGCTCCTCGAGTTGTACCACCTTCGCGTATAGGAAAGAGATGTGGTGTGGCGTAGGTTGGGCATATTTACACGTCTCCGCTGCCTCATCGCAAAATCGGTGTGTGACAATCGTGTTGAGTGCCTTCAGCACAAGGGAAATAGACACCACAGGTCGCAGTGCTCTGCCGTTTGTCCGTGCTATGAGTATCACCTTCAGGCAGAATAGATCGTCCGGATGATTCCCAGTGGCTTCGCAAGCCTTGACCACAAAGTGCTCGAGCTCCTCGTCAACCTTCCGAGGAGGGTTCTGCCCCGGAAACAAGTCGCCTGCGGTAGAACAAGAGGAGCACACATAGTTAAAAGTGAACAGTAGTGCGAGTGAACGTTGTACTAACAATTGATCAACCCCGTCGAGTTTCGTCGAAGCCGGTACAGAGCATATGATAAAATCTAAAACGATGTACACCACGAACTGGGTTAAACTAGTGACGAGCGGATAGTATGAACACTTTTTTTGTTCCGACGGTGCCAAAACACTGACGACCCCTTTCAAGTTGCTTCAAGCGTCCGACATGCGTACGACATCTATGCGCCGTCCAACAACGCACACAAACTGATTAACGACGGTTACAAACATTTTGCTGCGCTAGCTCCTAGTGACAGCTATACTGCTCTATTTATGTTTAATATATTATGTTATCTTACCGAGCAAGCCGAAGAAGACTACTTCATCCTCTCGCACGATCTTGGGGATGTTGAAGTCGCGCAAAGCGCGCATAAGTAAGGCGTTTTCGGCGAGATCGGGCTCGGCTCGCTTGAAAGCTCCTGCGACCACCAGCACGGACTGAAAGTGATGCGAATGGAACGAACGAGTGGGGAAAATGCCCACACATTAGCATATGTGGCGACACCGTGGAAAAGCTCAGCCGGAACCGATATTGTGTTCACGCTCTAGATCTATATATACTTCAAGGGACACATCGTAGCGATGCAAACCTCTCACATATGTATATATCACGACCGTCGAACGCACAATACAATATGTGGGCAGGAGCGGACAGCGAGTGTGGAATCTGAGTTCGGCAATGTTTACCTTGACAGCGCGGAGTCCCCAATCGTAGTGCATCTGTTTCGAGAGCAGCTCGCGAAGCAGAGAGTATAGGCCGTAGAACTTGGACGCCAGTACCTGGATCAGCGTCGAGGGTGCGGGTGCTGATAAAGTGTACCATGTCCTTCACCACCAACTTGGTGACACTATCGGTCGACACCCGAAAAAACAACAAGTGGAGAGCTTACCTTGACGACATTCAAGTTCTGCGAAGTGTAAGTAGAGCTATTCCGTGCACACTATCAGTAGCATCATATGTAGGCCACTATATGTTTGAGTACAACATAACCACGGGTGTGAGTGTACGCACACATGCACATCCATGTAGATGCGATTTCGTGATACTAAATACGGTGTTAAAAAGTGCAAACCAAGACAGAATGTCGTTGAAAAAACAAACAACGACAGCTGCAAAAGTTGCAAGAATGCCCCCAATCAATAGGGAGATCAGCTCTATACTAGGTAGTAGCGTGTTTACGATAACCCAACTAGATAGGGTGACAAACATATTTGAAATCGACAAACATAAGGAGCTGATTGGCTAAACAGGTGAATCCGAAGGCGCTGACCAATCGGCAGTTACTCCGTTTGCTAACCAACCACCGAACTGCCCGACCCAAGAGTGCCTACAATAGGTTAAAAAAGTTATTTTTGCAACTACTTTCCACAGAAATTATGTTTTCATGGGTTTGGATCGCTATCAGCACCATGTAGAACACACAGGCTTCCTGAAACCCAACCGAACGAAATTCTTCGGAAACACCCTAGCTTTCGTGCAGAGGGCATGACATAATTGATTGACCACGTAAATACCTTGGCCTCGATGAACCCTTCGGCCATAAGCATATTCTCGCAAATTAGGACCAGGTCGGGCACCATCACAGTCATCGGGCGGAAGAGCGCCTTTAAACCTTTGAGAAGCGCGCAGTGACCAGCGGTAATATCCAGCAATAGTTTACATGTTTGCAATGTGCACCACGACGCATACATGTATGTACCCATTCGGCGGAAGGTTGCCACAATAACCCTTTTAGTACTGCAGTGTGCGTCAACCTGTGTCTGCCTCCAATTACAAGTAATAGGGCACTTGTACTTAGTAGTAGAATGTCCCCAAACGGGATTGAGGTCCGAGAGTAGACTAAATACAGGAAATGATATGGAAGTCTGTGACTTCCCGCGAGGTCCGGACTGAAGCGCGATACTTGCTCTTTCCCGCGCGTATGGTAAATCGAGCACACTCCGCTACTACGGCGATTGATGCGCTAAACGGTGAGTTCGAACTATGGCGTTTACCTTCTGGGAGTTCCGAACGGCCCAAGTAACCTGGGTTCATGGTGATGTACGCTCCGCATGTCGGGTCGAGGCTAACTTCATCCCCCTCGATGACGATGCGCGCGGCCTCGGCCTTGACTCCGTCGCACACGGCTTTAAACTGTAGCAGGAAACACGAGGTAGCACGAAGATGAGGGGTGTACCTTTAACTGTAGCAGGTAGCAATAAAACACAGTATCTCTATTTTACACGTAGCATTTTCGCAATATCTGTTCAGGGTCTTCTATCGTGAAGCTGGTAGATTTTTTACAGTGAAAGTGTAGCAGTCGTAGGAAGCACGAGAAAGCATAACGATAACGGGTGCCCTTGAACTCATACTGCAGTATAACATACACTACTCTGTCCGTAAATGCTTGGTCATTCAGTTAATAATAAACAGTTCGTTACATTTACGGAAATACCGGTTCTATCGCAATATTTGTTCAGGGCATTACATGGTGACATACCTGGTATTATATACCTGGTATATATATTTTCAGAACGTCTCGGAACATAGCCGGCTCCACCACAGGCCGAACGCCAAACGCGAAGTCTCACCTGCACAGAACACACACTCAGAACCTCGGGGATCAGCCGGTTGAACTCGTCGAAGCATCCCCAAGCACCAGACGAAGCCAGTCCTGTTCGTCAGAATAAGAATGTCGATAATGGGTCAAGGAGGAGAACGATGCAAGCACATAGTGGTACTGGTAAGCAGGAGGAAGACTCGAGCAAAAATACCACAAAAAGAAGGCAAGACTCTCGCTACAAGAGACGAGACGGGACGAGACGAGACAAACTACTTCAACTTAATGGGTGGTACCTGAACACGGGCGATACTCTATTTATATTAATATCGGTATCCTTCCTACCCTTGAAGATATTGCCAAGGCCCTGGTAGTCCATCTCGGGCGAACAGTTGAACACGTAGCAGCACTTTGCGAGGGCATTCGCCAGATCTTTTGTACTCTCCGTCTTTCCGGTACCCGCAGGGCCAGCTGGAGCGCATCCCATCTTGAGATTCAAAGCCTGGTATAAAAACGCAAATAAATCTACAATAAGCTATTGCCACTTAGCACATAAACACCATGCGCGGTACCTCAAGCGAGGCTTCGGGAGCGCTACGACGGCTTGCGTTGTGGTTGATTACGTGCTCCCATGCCTCAGGGCGGTGCAGAGGTATTGCAAAGGAGAAGGAAACAGAAACTAAGTTCGAAGACGCGTCTCCGACCTCCCCTTTCTTCTGCACAAAACACCGTTGAAGTGCTGGTCTACAACTTGCTCAAGCCGGAAAACTCACCTGAGTAGCGGTCACGTAGATTCGATCTGTAAGGGGCGTGATCACCAGCCGCGGCCCGTTCCCGAGATATTCGTAGTCGTACGGCAGCGTAGCATCTGCAATGGCGATTTCTGCCCGCTCACCGCCCGGGCCCCTCAAGTGCGGGTCTCGGTTTTGAAAGCTGGCCGAGGGTGGCGGCACACGCCATTTGTGCTTTAGCTGCGACTGCCATTGGAACTCGCTCGCCTGCAGGATTGAAAGTTTTTGAGACTTTAGCGTGTCAGGCATTCAATCCCTACAATGCGATGTACTCGTTATTTTTTGTGGCAAGCGGGTACAAACGTCGACGATCGGTCTTCACAGTCAATGTGCTTAATGTATAGCTCATGCATGGGCAATGAGTTCCCCCGCTCACTGTCAAGGTTCTCACCATAGATACGCCCTCCCTCGCCATTTTCTGGACCACGTCACGGCCGTGGGCGTCCATCGTGATGCAGACCATAACACGCGTGCGATCTCCCTTGGTCAAGTCGGATTGGGTTAATCTGCCGAGAGGTATGATCGAACAGCCGGCACTCTCAAATCAAACGATGCCATTGGCAACGTGCTGCTACTGCAAAAGGGGATCGAATATCGAAAAAAAGCTACAGTACCTCAACCACGGGCCGTGTTTTCAAAATGAGGCATATGCATGGCGAAGGACTATCTGCTGCCGCTCGGACGCTTAGGTTATTTTGAAATGAGTTCGGTGCTCGCGAAAGCCTCACCTGATGAGGTCATTGAGCTGCTCGATCTGCTGCTTGTTGTAGTGCATCAGTGCGTCCTTCTTTCCATTCTGGCCTTCAATGAAGGCGGCTTCAACCTAAACAGTGTTCAATAGCACCATAACGCGCCACATCCCAAACCGTGCAGATTTCTGATTTATACGACCGCGAGAATAGATGCAGCACGAAATTGATTTGCCACTCGAGCCAATCCATACATGTGGGTCCTGTTTCAGACAAAGGTACCTCACCTCCGAAACGTAGTTGATGGCGAGGGTCAACAAGATTATCTGCGCCGGATCGCTTGTTCTTCCTGCACAAGACAGACAGACCACGCAATGAGTATCTAGCTTGATTGGTGGAACGCGCGATAACATTTCCAAACAATATGCTCGGAAATCTCAAAGAGCTTGAATTCGACTAGAACCAGGTCAATGAGATGATCAGTCATGCCGCAACGTTGAGTGATGGGTAGCCGAACTATTTGTAGGCGAAACTCGTGCGGTTATTACCAGGCGGCCGAGTTGCCTCATGCTTGCGAAAGAGAGGTAAAGAGAGGCTGATAACGAAAAGTCCGAGGGTTTGACTCGCACCAATAAGCTTCACCTGAGGTAGGATTTTTATGCATAAGCCATTCCGGGCGTGCCATCTCCATGTAGCGGCTAAGGGAGCGCTTCAAGTTTTTGTACAGCGACTTTTTCGTGACGTCCAGGATGTCCTGTAGATGATAAAAACGAAAAAATGGTCAGATACATACGTTTTTTTCGTAGCGATTACGTACTAATAGCTAATAGGGCGTCCTGCATATGGCAAACAACGATTTTTGGGTAATAATGAAGGCGTTCGGGGAACTTGCAAGCACCGCCCACGTTTCAGACCCCGCACTTGACATGTACAGGGATGAAGAGGTCACATACAGTTGTCGGTGAAGGAAGGGGGGGCCCGAGAAAGAGACTCCTTGAGCAATAATAGCGTCGCACCACAGCAAACAACGCACAAAGTCAACACTGCGAGAGAAGAACGGCGATGGTCACCTGCATGTATATCTCCACTTTTCCTTCGAGCGGAATCGAAGGCTCGAAGTCCACCTCCTCGCTACCGACCCCAGACACCAGCCGAACAGCCTTCGGTCTGCGGTGATCAGAGCAACATCAATGGACGAGAAGTAACGGCCATCATGAAAAGTATCTCACCTACCAGACATGAACCGAACATTATATCATGCGCAGAATATAGTCCGAGTACAGATTCGGCATGTCTTACTGGTGTGTTGCAGCCAGGTAGTGCGGGGATCACATATCACCCGTTCTCGCACGTGCCGGTATCGTGTGAAAACAAGTGAACGCAACTACACGCGTTTAGATGTTTGGCAAGATGACCAGAAGGGTAAGCAAAGTATCGAGCCCTGCGCGTACCTGCCGGATGGCATAAGCTCGTCCCCCAGGATCAAGGTTTTGCAGCAGAGGTACACCTGAGGCGAGGGGAATCAGATCAACGTGGAGGGGTCAACATAAAATTCGAGCAAGTTCGTGATCACCGACAGAAGCGTCTGCGTATCGTGATAGCTTCGCCGGAAGTACTAACTTCCGTATGACACGCGTAACAAAGATAACGCGCCCTGTAAGACCATGCCACGTGTGATAGAGGTAACACACCCTATAACACTGTTGACACGTATGATAAAGATAACACACCCTGCCGTATGAAACGTGTGGTAAGATAACACACCCTACAACACTTCGTATGACACGTTTGACACAGGTAACGCACCCCACAACACGTCGTATGACACGTGTGATACAGGTAACACACCCTGCCGTATGACACGAGTGATACAGGCAACACACGCTACAAAACAATGACACGTGTGACAAAGATAACACACCCTCTAGGACGATTTTTCAAGCTGACTTTTTTTACCATGGGGAGGGTGCAAACATGGAGCGATGCGTTTACGGGAATATCTCGTTTACATATTTCCAGAGTCGCCATTTATGTTGGGTGTTATACGGTATGGCCATATAGTATTCACTACGTGATTCATCACCTTCGGAGTATGGACCAGGATTTTGTTGGGATCAGAACCATTGGAGAGGATATCCAGCAAATCCGCCTCCGATACGAAGTAGTAGCGTGGAAATTGCCGCCGTCGCCCATCCAAGAAGTCGGCGAGACTTTTTTTGCAGAGGTCCAGCTGCTGCTGAATGGACTCTAACTTGGTGAGGTAACCGTCTGTGTTACACCCACTACGCACGTTCTTCTTTTCCCACATCTGATGGACGCGACGCCATTCATGACAGAGGCTTGTCGTCAGGAAATCACATAAAGATAGATGCCCCCTCGACATGTCGATAATCTGGCCAAGGCGGTTTTGTTTTCGCGACGCTACGCACGACTACTGACTACTGGAACTACCTTCTACCAGATACTAGTAGTTTAGCAGGGATTGGCACCAACTATCTATAACATGTTTTTGAAACAATCACTACGGCGTTCATGCTAGCGCGCAGGCAGAAAGCTTGGCACTAGAGAACAGTACAGAACAGAACAGTTACTTACACTTTTGAGGATGCCTTTGACATCGATGTCGATAATCTCGAATCGCTTGGCGTCCTCTGGCAGCTCTTTTTTTACTTCTTCTGACCCAAGGAACAAAGGCTCCAGGTACGACCACGTCCGCTGTATTTCTTGAAGTATAGTGAAGACGTCACTGCGGGAAATAGCGAGCGTAACTAGGGTTATTAACTTATCAATTGAGCTGCCACTAACCTCTTAAGGCTGTGAATCGGAGCGAGCTTTCGACTAAATTTAAATCGATTCCGGCGAAGCCCATTAATCAATAAGTGAACTAAGACCAGCTCGCTTGAATTTGGAAGGAAACCACACTGCAGAGCGAAAACCAATCACCCTCCCTCCCTCCCTCCGTTTGGCGAGGGGGGCAATATAGCCGGTGCAGGGCGTTATAAAAGAATCGCCATACATTCGTCTCAATTTTACGATTCCGATGTCGACTGAATCGTGCGATTGAATCGGACGAACCGACTATTATGATTCACAGCCCTACTATTTAATAGTTTTTCTTCGATTATTGGTGTAGGAAGATTTTATGGTAATTGCACCTGTATTGTAACGACGATGTCTTACCTGACCATGCTCAATTGCGTCTGCCAGCTGCTGACCACTTCCTCAAACTGAGCGAGATACCTAGACGCCATCATACCCTGTACAATCAGCTGGTCCGCCTGGGGAACACAGATCAAACAAAGCAGCATCAGGCTCGATCGCGAGAACAGCATCCTAGCGAACAGTTACGTAAAACGCTCACCATTTGTGCTCAAGGGTGCTGCCGTGCTGTCCTTTGACACTCGTTTTCGATAACGCCCTTTTACCATACAAGATCCGTGCTCCACAATATGCACGTGTTTTCCGGGTCTGCCACACCCTTCGCCGTGTGTCCGCGCCTACACTTTTACTCACTGCTTTACTCATAGAACAATACATAATAACAGGAAGCACATTGGGCAGCAACGGTTTCTAGCGTAACTCGTGTACTTTGAAGAATAAAGAATGAAGCACACCTCGAGCGCCTCAAAGTCCTCTTCGGCTATTTTCAGCAAAGGGACATCACCCCCCTTGTACGGATCCATGCCCCAGACCACGTTGCCCCATCGCTCTTTGAGTTGCCCTAAAGTGACCTCCATTTTCTCTTCTTTGATTGCCTGCACACGTGAACCAGGTTAACGGTGTATTCTGAGGAAATTCCCTTGAATTAGCTGACAGACATGGAGCGCTCGCAGAGGTGCGACGCAGGCTATAGGGCGCGGGGATAAATAAAATACCGAGTCTGCTTCCTGGGTGCGGGCAGAGGTGCAACGCTGGCATCGCTGTTGCGATGAAGAAAACGAACCAAGAATGATATACTGTAGATTCACATGATACCTGATCGGCGATCTCCTCCACATCCGAGCTAAACTCGTGCAGATTGAGGGCAAGGAGACCTCCCAGTTTCAGTTCGGGATCTTCATACGGAGGAACGAAGTCTTTGCCTGCGCCCACAGACACGATAACGATAGCGTTTGTTCACGGGACATGTTTCTTAGGGACTTCTGCCACGATCCAAGCGAAACTCTCAGCGTTGACCGTTGACTGTAGCGCCCAAACGAAAAAGTCACGCAAACACAAATAAATCGAACCGCCGTGCTGTTCAGTAGGTATTCGCACCACTTGCAGCGTTGAGAAGACATACCGGTGGCTTTCATGAGCATCACCCAGTGCCGGGGTCTCATGGCCTTGTTCCCAAGCAGCGATATAAGCGGGATGGTGTTAAGGAAGTCTTTGCACAGCTTGTCCTCTGCCTGCAAACCACGCATGGTGGGGAAACAGCAAGATAAGGCGAGAGGGTGGTCAGTACCGAATATTCCCAACGGCCGCAGGAATCCGAGCTACGTTGCTTTAGATTTCACGATCGCGATACCAAGACTGATTTTTAGTTGATACCATTTTGCCAAGACGTATCGACGGTTCAAGTCTGTTTACGACTGATTTTTAGTTGATACCGTACTATTTTGCCAAGACGTATTGACGGTTCAAGTTTGTCTGAGAAAAGTCAGGCGCCCCTGTGCAGGAGCTGGTATATTCTACCCCCCATGACCTTTCTATCAGACGTTTCAAACTCAACCAATTCAAGTACCCACGACGTGGGTCGCAGACGAACAACCACAGTTTATAGTTGTGTGCACTCGTTGCACCGGACCTTGTATGCTCCACACCAGCGGATGTCCTTGTGTCCCGCCGCTTTTACGTTTTTCATCTGAGCTTTTGCGTCGTCCTCCAGTGATTCCGGGTTCACCTATTATGCGGAGTAGAAGTCAAGGGTGCAGCAAATTTATGACCCCCGTTCGTGAATGGTTCCCAGCACTCACGTAACCCACATACATTGCTGGCTCTTACTGGTGAGGAAAAACTTGGCTCGGCAGACTTTCCAGCTGCTGCTTTGAACAGTATGAAAACAGATCTGCAGGAATCGGAATATGACCGAATGCAATCGTACTAAACTTGAACACCGGCACACGGGTCCCACAGCTCACCAATTTTAGCACGTCCATTACCTCTGACCACAAGAACCCCTTGCTGTCCTGGATGAACGTCTGTAGTTCTTCGCACACGTCCCACACCTAAGCGTATTATGTACGATGGTAGTGCCAGTGTATTGGAGGCGGCGCACAAGACGAATTGGTTGCGGTGCTGACGTCGGGGGTTTGAATGGTTGAGAATAAAGCGAATTATTACTGCTGCCGCTGTACGTCGCAAAACCCTCACATTCCACCGAAACATTCAGGTATTGCGATACGTAGATGTTTCAAACACAAGTCACACTACGGTTCTGACCTTGTCATCCTCGCATTTACATAATAATGCTATACTGTATACTAGTATACATTGGCACAATACACACAAGGGAGTTGTGGCTAACACGCACAACAGCATACCTTGTACATGAGCTTGCAGTTGGACTCCATGTCTGCGATCATCCGTTGGCTTTCCTTAATGAGGTCTGGGAACTCGAAGAGGGTGCACAAGTGAGTGGCAGCGTCTAGCTTTTTCCTCTCTTTGCTCAGCGCCTCCTCGGCTTCGGCCAAGGTCGTTCTGCCCGCCTCCGCCCCGCACTCGAACTCCCAAAAAGGGCGCACCTTAAAGTCTTTCAACTGACCCATCCATTCATCGATTTATCCATGCGACGCGCGTTAGGCGGGTTGAGCGTACGGCGTTTGCCGTGGTTTTCAACATTAATTGTCCACTGCAAAAGCGTGTGAAGACTCGGTTGCCCACCCGGGCGCGTCTAACCATAGCAAGAGTCGGGTAGGGTACAGAAATTGGCGTGAGGTACGGCTGTATGGTCGTGCGGTCTCTCTGCAACCTAGTACGGATGAATCGTGTCGACATGTGTACGGCTGTATGGTCGTGCGGTCTCTCTGCAACCTAGCACGGATGAATCGTGTCGACATGTGTTTACATGTAATATATATACATACCAGGTATATATTATCTTCGTCTTGTACCGGGCATTTCGACTGACAGGTTTGTTTCGAAGTCAACGGACGGATGGTAAGAAACCCGTGTTTGCGCGGAACCCACGATTGTGGAATGCACGCGGCTCCCATCACGTACCGCATGACGAAAGGTACCTGATTGGTAACAACGGTCTGATATGTTTCTATCTCTTCTTCCGTTTTCTGTGACCAGAGCTTGGTCAGCGGGACGAGATTTTGTTGCGTGATTGGCGCCTGAGACTTGACGTCCTTCCACACGGAAGCAGCGTTGTCCAGAGTGTCCAGAAGCCTTGTGAGAAAAAAGACGGGCGGCGACAACGAGCATTCAGAATTGGTGGCATCACTCCCAATACCTTCCGAATGCTCCAAATGCTAAGTGAACTAAAGCCAAGGTCGATAAACGTGCTCCTCAACTCACTACCTCACATCTTCTACCACGCCAGTCTCAATTGAAAGCGAAATGCCTTGATTATCATGCTGTTAATATTAGACGAGCGGAGCTGCAGTAATTAGATGCTTCACCCTGTTTACGTGTTCAACACAAACCACACGCAGAAAGCTGGCGTACCTTTCAATGTTTCTCTCGCCATTCCTTCTTAGCACGAACAGCGCTGCGCGATTAGCATCTATCCGTAGATCAAGCTCTGCCCGCCTTGCCTCGGATTCCTTGAGGTACTCTTTGCACTTGATCAATTCGTGGCGATCGTCTTTGGGGATGTTCTGGAAAATCGAGATCAACCGTGAATCATGAACATCATGTCATGATAAAACCACCACTTGATATACGACACACGCGATTTTCTTGAAAACGCCGCGACATGCATACTCATAATAGCCTATTTGTCTCCCGCACGGCTAGGTCTCTGGAGCATATCTGCGATCCGATACGCTCGAGAAATAGGATGTTACCAAAGAGCCTATACACAGCTTAGCGAGCCACGTATGGTATCGTCGATGCATGAGTAACACGCAACGGTAATTCGCACCTTTTTCAAGCCTTTGAGGGTCTTGGCGGAGTAATCCTTAAGCTCCCTGGTGGTTTCCTTGATGGTTGACATCATCAAGGGCCCATTCAAAGTGTTATTCTCCGGATCTGCACCTTCCTCGCACATGCACGTGAAGGACGACCCGCGAATAGGGCCAGCAATTCCCTGTCGTGATCATCCATGGGCGTCATGTGCAGGCCCATGAAGACATTAGTCGACGTTGTGAAATTCGATTATATAATATGTTCATAGGTGTCTGAAACCTCCCGAGGCACTCGGCGGACAAGTTTGATACAATATCTTGCAGCGCAATTTCCTGATCTAGCTGGATTTCTGAAAAAGAAGATATGCGGGGGCGGTGCGATCAATCGAACCTCCTGAAACCTAGCTAGGTTCCTGGCGCAGTTGCGAGGGCGGCCGAGAGATGAATTGATAAAGTACACCTTGAGATCGGCGCGAAGTGGCGGAAATTACCTGGAATGTCCCGAGGAACTCAACGGACACACGGTATTCGCCGGCACAGGAAGGCGTATAGGTCACCGCGTAGGTTCCATTCATATTATCCTGACGACAAAGGGCGAGCGGACGATGAGGTGAGACGCGATACGATATGTGCGTTAGGGCTCAAAATTAGTCGTGGTTCAAAGCAACGGAGAGATTTCTGAGTTACTGTTTGATCCCTTGGAAGTCTCAGGCCCTACCTTTCTCTAAAACCCTTTCAGGATCCATCTACACACAGCTTATCGGGAACCAACGACTTGGAATTGGACAGGTTTTCTTTTTGCATCAGTGCACGAATACCTCGTCTCGGGCTGCTGGGAACTAATATTATGGGCTATTGATAGAAAAATATACCGTACGAGTATGCACGCTACCGAGCGCGTCGTTTCACCTGTATATGGCAGGGGATGCCCGAGTGACTTTCCGCTTCTTGGTCGTCGCCTTCTTTATCTTTGTCTTCGGATTTGGCTGCCTCCTTGGCCGCCTCTCTCAAACGTTCCTTTTCCTCGGCAGTGTTGACCACTTCTACACGGAACTTATCCATACCGCAGACGCGATCGGCTCCAAGCTGTCCAGGACAAGCATGGGAAAACATGACTATTCGGTGTAGGTATTCATTAACTGTTGTCCTGATTTGCAGTCATGAGGTCTATGGAGTAGATGCAATGGGCCTCGTTTCGTCTTACAGCAAGTTGCCAAAACATTGCTACGGAGTGCATGCCCGGCAGAGTACCAACAATATGTTGTACGACATCTGAAGGCTCGGGGTTCTCAATGCACATTTTTTCACGAAACGTAGTCCCAATCGGTAATCTGCGTACACGTGTATAACATAGGCATGGCAAAATACAGTATTTACCTTGTCTCGAGCCTGTATTATGAACACTACAGGCATGCCGGGGGCCGTGCCACGTAGAAGCCCTGGCCCGAATGCTACGGTTTTGGTAGCATCTCCCACGCTGAAGTATTCGAAGTTAACTTTGGTGTTGGTGAGACCCTTTGATCCGATGGATAGGCGGCACTCCACCTGTGGGGATATATCAAACAGCAGAGGCAAGCTCTGTGTATGTGGAGTCTCTGCTGGCGAGGGCTTGTACATAGCCCGACTGCTAGGCCTATCCTACGCGGTAAGATACAACTGCCCAAGCCTTGTCAGGAAGCAACTACCTAGAATGTTTTTTTCTTACGAGCGATTTGTTTTGTTTATAAGGTCCCCTTTCAACCTGGCTGAAGGCGGGGGGCTACGACAGACTACCGACCGACATCTCCGAGAACAAACAAATCAGGACCGGCATTTGTTTTGTTCCGTGAAGCCATTAGCACAACAGGCGGAAGGACAGTCGCCGCTCAAGCCGCGCGCACTCACGTCGCGCCCGATGACGGCAGCTCGGACACACTCAAGTTGACGGTAATTACAAAGATCCTGCTGTGCGAGTTCCTAGAGACAGCTATACTATCTTAATTCATACGAAAGCATACATATTCTACAGTTGGATGTAATACACATCCCAACGGCAAGGGATATTATCGTATTGCATTAGTGTCCTGTTGAAGGCTCCCCTTCAGCCGACATTCCAGTACGTAGTCATAAAAAAATATGATGAAGTAGGCGGCACTCGACCATTCACACGAACCTTCCACTAGCACCCTAAAACCAATTCCGCGCGGTTTACGATGGCAAGGTACCTGGTGTATACTGCACTCACCTGCATTGGACCGAATTTCTCGAAGTTAGGTGTGAGGAAGGACACCTCGGTGTCACTGACTACTTCTCCTTCTGCCTCCACAAAGCCCTTGGAGCACGCGAACCTGACGGTCACTCCTCCTGAAACCGAAGAGAATCCCATGCCCGTGATCTGCGCAAAAAAGGAGGCCACACACGCACGGGTGCGAGCGTGCAGCATGGGAGCTAGTGCGTCACAATACCAATCGACATTACTCCTCATTCGAAAGCTTTGCGATTTATTCCCTTGGTTTCACTTTAGCGTTTCGTCGCCTTCTTTAGAACTGCTATCACGTTTTGAGAAAAAACACTTGAAATGCTCTAGTAGTAGTGATAGGTATCGTTTGCAGCGGTGAATCGAATCGTAAGCACACACATTTTGTAAACAAGGTGCTAGATAGCAGAGATACTAGGGAGATCAAATCAGACTCGGATTATATGGGTGGTAGTCAAACGGTACCACAGCTATGTTTTAAAGTGCAACACCTATTACAAGGTAGTAACTGCTGTGTCGCGGGTGAGGCCGGCTTTAGGTCAAGCGTACCGTGGATGCAGTTGCGCCTGTGATGGCCCCTGAGCCAGGTGCTGCCGACTCCAAGGAGTACGGTGGGCCGACAACCTCCCCCACCGAGCAAACGCGAAGATCTCCCCACCTGGGTGCAGTAGAAGCGAAGGAGCACGAAGGAGCACCAACCTCTGCTCGAATCACTGCCGTACGTAGCCCGACAGTTGGGGCTTAACTCGCTAAATATTTGCTCTATCGCACATGTCTACCAGACCGAGCGAGTGCCCGCCAAGACTCGAGGCTCCCCATGTTGTTGGTGTTTATGTCGATGAAAAATTTAGGCATCCGAAAAGAAGTCAATAGAGGCCAAAAGCACGTACCATCTGTTCGCCCAGCCCCCGAACAGCAGTAGCCGAGAGTTGTGGCTGTCGTAGATCATCTGATGGCGTGTACCATGTACCGTGCACCGTGTACCGTGTTGGGTATATCACCAGTGCATGTTTAAGGCCACGGGGGGCACAAGAAGGCGCCGCGCAACAACAAGTCCGAACGCGCGAAAAGATAGAAGTGTGTGAGGGAAGCGGAACGACCAGCTGGTGGAAGCACCGCTCGCACCGCTACACCTTACGGTGGCTGAAGTTCCGAGATTACGACAATTGAGCTGAACGCAATCTCCCTTGCTCCGAAACCTACAGCATTATAATCACTATTCCCAAGAGAGGACTACCGTAACTACTACATTCATCTGGTGCAAATTGAAAGCAAGCCAACCCTCACCTGAGTGTCGGATCTTGGTTCGGGTAGTTCCCCCACGACCGAGGTTGCTGTCCAAATGTTGCTCCCCGTGTTAAGTACACAGAGGTCGTTCAGGTAATCTCCCTGCAAGTACCACGCCAGCGTTAGGCCAGAATAAAAATCTAGTGAAACATCGACGCGTTTAAGCGTGGGTCAGCAGGAACCAAACTACTATATTCTCGTGTATCTCTGTAGCGAAATATCGAAAAACGCCTCAGCGAAATAGTGCGTTGGGTACATAAAACTGCTGTTTTGGTGACGACCTGAGCGTTCGTCAAAGATTATCGCAAATAATGCAGAAAAGCGAAGCTTACGCTCCGGGCGATGGCCAGTTGTACAGTAAGGCACCTGCGGGTTTCCCCCTTCGGCGAGGTTGCCGCTGTTGCCTCCAAACACAAACACTTTCCAGTCAGGGACGGCAAACACTCCCACAGCTGCATGGTTCCACCTGACAAATAGGTCAGTACGTTGTACGAGGTTAGCACGACACCCAAAGACAGAATGGTGGTTACGGCGATCAGCGCGTGCGTACTTTCACTGCCTCAGCATCGGATGGTGGGCCGGCACATTAACTAAACGTCAATAATGCCTGCATCTACTCAGGTTACGCAACGATTCAGGGATGTTCAAGGCAGAGGCACATCGCGACCATGGCAGGTCATCGAGGCACTTGCTGCCCTTGGCCTGTTACCTGGGTGGTCCCCACGCGTCTCCACTCCCGCAGTCGGCCTTACTCCAAACCCACGTCGTGGTGTCGAGGATGAAGAGATCGTCGAATTGCTTCACCGAGTTCCACCCGCCGCACACGTACAGGATGCTCTTTACAACCACCGTCTGCGCAAGAAGGGCAAGAGGAAAACCGATTGTCATAACTGTTATGCAAGGAACACAGTATTTTCATGAAAACGTGTAAGAAATATCGGTGTGGCAGCCTTCCCTTGTCCACTACGCTCAATCACTAACTACTACGAGGGCGATACTACTCCCAGATAACACGTCAAGCACACAGCACCATGTGATAGGCAGCACCAATACGTATGTTTCGATAGTTTCAGTGAAGGCTACAACGAAAAGCGAACGGCACATGGCAACTGCTGTGTGCGATGAACAAGATGCGTCCCGAGCATGCATTGGATTTCGAATGCTGCGGAAACATGCTCGCCATATCAGTCAGTGAGAACGAGCAAGCACGAGCAGTCCCAATGTTTCACCTCTATTTTAGCGTGGTCGCGCACGCACCTGGTGCCCTGATCGGGGCTCTGGTAGTTCTCCAGTAGGTTCGATTGCCACCCACTCCCATGTGCTCATGTCCAACATCTGTGGGCCATACGTAAAGATTGGTCGAAAATGAGCGAACACATCTACACAAGGGTTGGTACATCGACTAGGGGTGGAACGTATAGGTAATGTAACGGTTCGCAAACGCGCCGCGGTAGTATGAGTCTAACTGTATTCCATCTACATCTTGGTACTATTAAAGGCGTGACGAGACAGATAGTTTGCGAGGCTTAGGGTTTCGCTCTGCAATACTTGGTAATTAATACCATTAGTTTTTTAGGCTCAAGGTTTCGAATACATCGTACTCACATACAAGTCATTAAAATCTCTGCGGCTGAAGCCTGGTCCTCCGTACCCCCCGAAGACAAGGAGCGAGTTTCCGATGACGCTCCCTGAATGAGATCCCCTTGGGTCTGGGCACCCCTTCCAAGGTTTGCTGTAGACCACCGTTCCTGCGGACGATGTCGGTGCACGTGTACGTGTGAAAGAGCTGAGTGACCTCGTACCGAAATATCTTCGACAAGGGGTTGCGTACGCTTGGCACGATATTTACCAATGGGGTCGATGTGATACATAACTCGCTCTTACCGTCATCAGCTTCCTCTGTGATGCCAGGTTGCGGCTGTAACCACTTGTCGGTTTTGGTGTCTAGCAACCACAGGTCGTTGAATCGGATGCTAGAAGAGCGAAATCCGCCGAATAGTACGAGGGTGCTAGGAGCGAGCACAGCGACCGTATGATGCCAGCGAGGCGAAGGAGACCTTCCTGAAACCTTCACTTTCTGCCAGTAAAACTCGCCCGCTAAGGACGCCGACACGAACGAAAACGAGGGGCCATACGAAGCGTTTGACGTTCAGATGCGAATACGCGGTAAGTGTAAGTGCTCGGAGAAAAACCCTCCAACTTTTTGTACAGTTGAGAAGAATTTCAATAGTGGCAGGAAACTTAGACTCGCGTGCGCGGAAGTCAGGTTTGTTGATGCGCCGAAAAACCCTTCATACTACGGAAGCCTTTGAACTTTACCGTTGGGACCCAGATTATCTGAAGTACGATACCAGGTATATCGGTATACGTTTTTTTGCGCGGAACTTCTGTGCTGTAGTAGCTATATCAGCAGGCATGTTTTTTGTCTTGAAATGGGCTGAAGTGGGCTGGCATAGTTTGCACTCTGAATGGACTCTCCAACCTTTCCCATCTACACTCGCAAGTGTTGATCAGTTGCGTGCGTGTTAGTGGCGTAGAACTACTGCAGTGCTCAACAGTACGGTTGAAATGAGTGTGCGTGCATACTGTATATACGAGCAATGTACGGGTACCCTCAACCGAAGCTGAGACCACAGCCGCTCGTGTGCACTCACGGTTGCTCATGTCGAGCTTGAAGACTTCATTTGTTGGTCCTGGAGGCCGGGCTTGCGGTACGCCCCCAATCAAGTACCCGGTGGTTCCCACGATGGTGAAAGAGTGCCCTGAGCGTTTCGTTGGCACCTGCAAATAGGCGTGCAGTATGTGCACAGTAGTGTGTAGGACAGGAGGGCGGAAAGGAACGACAAGTTGTGGTTTACACCTATATTGATATCAGCGCGCCCTTTGGTGTCTTCTGATCGAGAGGCAACTTGCACATGTGCAGGACAGGAGGATGGGAAGGAACGACTTGCTGCGACTTCAACATATGATGATACCAGCTTGGGGTATATCCTGACCGAAAGGTGAAAGCGCAGCGCACGGGGACTTTCTCTGACCAATTATTAATAGAATGCACCGTACACAAACCTCGCGCCATAGCTGCTGAAGCGTCGCATCGCGACGTACATCTCGCGCAATACCATGGTATTTGGATCGCTCACCTCTCCCATGCACTTGGGCTTGTCCCAGCGCATCATCGGCTGAGCTTGCTGTGTCGAGGAAACGGGGAAGCAGATGCGCGAGTTAGAGGCATCCTACGCAATGCCCGATCAATACAGTGATCAAGTGCGAATAATACGTATCATATTACCGACACCGACATTCGAGGGAGTTTTAGCAGAGTTTGGCACAAACGTGCTCTCTCGCCTCGCCTTTCACACAGGGTGTCCCTCCTGATGCCGAGCAATACCGCGCCTAAATATTTAGGATAGTCGGACAACATCGCGTGTTGACCTCTTTGGGGCCCCTTTAAAGGGATAGCGACCAAAACAAGGATAATTTTGGAGTTGCCAACCGTCTATAAGAGGGCAGCGTGAGCGGCCAGCAGTACTGTGAGGGAACCATGTTGCATACCAGGTAGGCCCGTGTGCCCGTGATCATGTTGTGGAGGCCCATGTGCCTGTGCCGTACGATTCCTTGTATTGTCACTCCGATACATACCAGCTGGTACTATGCTCCAATGACGCAGTGCTCGTTGTTGTAATCGTCAATTATAATCGTCACGTTTCCCCTCTGGAGTTCTACGTAGCTTCACCGAGAAATACAGCAGGACAGCAGTCAAGTCAATTACGAACGACTTCTCCATGCGTTTCCCCCGGCATCAAGATATTTAGTTTTGAGCAGCATGCAGCAACGCGGCCCATTGTAGCTTTCGCGAGAGATTGGACGGTACGCAGTACACCCAACTTGCACACAATGCTTCCAGATGTAGTGTGTCGAAGCCGATGCCACCAATGCCGTATATCCTGCCTCAAAGCTGTACCGTACCTCAGTCCTCGCGAAAGACATTGGCGACGTATTCGTGTAAAGAAGTCAGTGCGGCCTTGCCTGCAGGGCTCACCATGATCGCTGCTTGGTGAAAGCCGTGGCCAGTTCGTGCGACCACGGCAACTCCTACCCTCGGTAAATCAAGAAGCCCGACCACAGAAGGTCGGCGGTTGCTGGTGACCACGTGCGATACACGGGCACGGGCACTGGCACGAGCGCAAGGTGCGAGACGCAAGGTGCAAGAGTACGGTGTCCGAGATGCGGCGGAATTAATTACGGTTTCACATTGCAGGTACTCCTGTATCCGAGCGCATAGCATAGATAAAAAAGTGCCTCGGAAATACCAGGCACATCCTTGACTTGGTCTTGGGTATTCTCGATGTATATGCGACCGCAGAGTTTGGCTGGTACACGGCGTGGACGTTGCACGCTCATACTGAGGGGTTTACACGCACACATGGCACGTTAAATCGAGAGGTTAAGCTTGAAGCTGCGAGAGGAAACATTCCGCAATGTCGGGGATTCTGCTCAGGTGCGGCGCAACCAAAAGCTCACACCTTCCTCGTGTACCTGCAAATAAACCGCCGTAAATTAAAACATAACCACACCGCCTTAGGCACCTTACGATACCATGAGGGTGTATATTTACTCACGCTGTTTCTCTGGTTCAGCAATGAGGTACTGCTGTATCACTTTCCGATGCCATCGCATTTTTCGAACGATGAGTTTTTGTGCCGAGGCGCTAACCCTATCATGCATCGACATAATACACGTTTCTACACTATTGATGCTCTTACGTAATACTCTGTATTACACCGTTCGAGTTATACGTACGTTCTTGCAGCGCGTGTCCTATTTGTACAGTTGGCCATTACGTACTCGCGCGAGTATGGGTATGGGATGTGCCCTGCCCTATTTCACCAGCTACTACGTATCATTATATATTCCAGCAGTACCAGGTATGTACTGCTGTTGTAAGCTTGTTCGTGTCACCCACGCCGTAATCGTCCTTTGTTCTCGTCTGTTTTCCCGTTTCAAGTGTCGAAAAGGTCAACTGCTGTACGAGTATCGACGGAATTTTCGTACGTGGTTTAGTAGCATGAAGAGTGGAGAGTAGGTGAGTGATGCCCGTATGGTACTTGCTTACAGGTAGGTGAGGGTTCGACGAAAATGCTAAAAAAACAACTGGCGCAACGGCAGTCGCTTGGTAGTGTATCACAAGTAAGATAGACATCTGCCTGTCTTTTTCGCCGACCGACCGATGAAAAGGTGGCTGAACGAGGACCTTCGCCTCAAACAAAGGGTGCTGAACTTGGATCATAACTTCAGCAACGGGTACCTGCTTGGCGAGGTACTGCACGTCCACAACCACCTGCACGATTTTATTCTTTTCCAGGTAAACTAATATAATAACCCGCCTAAAACTGCCTGGTCGGTTTGTTGGTTGTCTTGAGTTGAGCAAGGCGCACGACAAAATAAGCAAGATAGTTCTACTCAGTGTTTGTCCGACCACATACCAGAACCAAACCTCTCTCCCCCTCTCACAGCACACCTTGTTTTGAACCTCAGTTGATACCTATGGGTGAGAGTTTTATTCGCCCCGACCAAATACCTGAAACAAACCTTGCTTCTCAACTTACTGCTCCTTGCACCATATTTTAGTTGAGGGCATGGTTGTTTCTCGCCTCGGTGTGCTTTGTAGATACCAGGTACCAGGTATGTTATTATTTATCGAACCAAATAAAACCCTTTTTACCGGATGACAGGTTGATTTTCATCAGGCGGGAAAAATAGCCCCGAGGCCTAGTGCTGTCTGTACCTGGTGCACGTAAACCGGTTGGGGTTCGCCTTGAACGCCCTGAGCAACCCCTCTTCTGGTCGTTTTTGCTAGACCACTAACATGCAGTAATGTTATTGTTGATGTATTGATGTGATTATCATATTCTATATTGTCATCAATAGGATTCTTCGACGGCCGAGGCCAGGGCGACGAACTTCATCCTGCTCGAGCCTCCACTTCGACTGCTTGGTGTCCCGTTCGACGTACAAGTGGCTTATGATATCATGAATGGAAAGCCAGGAATGGCCGGCAAATTGCTGTATCAGGTGCGGCGTGACACTCGCTTACGTATGTACCGTACGGCGTAAAGGTAAAGGTAAAGGTGAAGGTAAAGGTGATGGTAAAGGTGAGGTAAAGGTGAAGGTAAAGGTAAAGGTGAAGGTGAAGGTGAAGGTGAAGGTGAAGGGAAAGGTACAAGGTGCGAATGAACATGGACGCTACAGGCGCAGCATATGGATGCTGTGCTTCCAGGGCGTGGACATCACTGGCGCGGCACATGAGTTATGTGCTTACGGGAACTCGGGTGTTTTTTATCATGTGATTTACAGACATTCGATTAGGTACAAGCTGATTTCCCGCCATCCATAATTCGATCTACACACAAACAATAAAGCCAGTATATCGCCCCGTAGCGGCGGCGTGTTGAGGTGTTCTGTGACTACAGCTCTCTATCCGAAGTACGGACAGCTGCACTTCCGAGGGTTCTTACGCCCCTCTGCTCTGATACGCTGCTACACTGCTACGAACGCTTCCCTGGTTCGTGTCCGTCAGGTGAAAATGGTTTTGGATCGATTAACCAAGTTTTCTGTGCCCGTCTCCATGCGGCCGACGATTACTTCGACGGGGGTAAAGCCACTCCCGAACCTACCGCAGAGAACTGCGAAGCCGCAGTACGATCGGGCAACGCATGCCATATTTGCGGCTGCCATAAGCGACATGGTTCAAGGCAAAAGGGGATCCAGTCTCGATAGGTGAAGCACCCAACCTGAACACCACATCGCACAAAAATTGTGAGAGCATGTGCCAGTGCATCCCGGGTGACGGTAGTGTACTTAGTCGCTTGCGTTGTCTGTGTGCAAGTATCCATCCTCCTGCTTCCAGGCGAGCAGGCAGCAGCTACCGAGGACGTAAATAAGTCGAAGCGAGTCTATTGCAGCAGACAAAGTAATCTGATCGTCAACAAGGATCAGGAAAAATTAAATCACTACACTACCAGGGTGTCTTATTACCGCATCGAGCACTCCTCGTACATGATGCAGTTCAAGGAATAACGAAGCCGAGGCATAAAAACCCGACCAACTTGACATTCAGATCACTGCAACGCTTTGAGGCGGAAGGTGCACGACAGAAGCGACACGTGCAGATCGAAAAAGAGAGGTGAGTCAACTACATTATTGTGGCGAAGGATATCGGTCGTCGAACTTAAGGACGGGGTGCTCCGCCTGTTTTTTTCCTCTTCATACAGTAGTCCGGGGCCAACTGATATGGTTCCGGCGAGGAGTAACAGGAATGTGTGTCGCGAGTGGTTTCGCCTCCACATTGCCCTTGCGGTATCATTGTCTGCTGCACCGTCACCACACATACGCGTTCCATACGCACCTGAGACCTACGATACTGCAGTACTATGGTACCAGGTACATCGTACCAGCTGTATGTAACCTGTCCAGCCACACTTCTCCTCTTCGTCCAGATCGGTGCTGGCGGAGGAGCTACACACGGAGGCAATTCGAGTTCAAGGGATCCATAAACTAGCTCAGGTGCAGCAGAGCGTGAAACATACTGTTCGTACATAAAATGGTGTGGTGACATGTATTCGGAAGATAGCGAAAGGAAACCTTTGATTGGTCGGGTGCCAATAAATGCTGAGCTTGGATTGAGCAAGGGCGACTTTGGAAGTTTCGTTGCAGCCACGTCCGCGATGAAATCCGCTGGGATCGCGATCACTTTGAGCAGACCGGCCTTTTACCACGGAAAATGGACTGGAATTTTACCAGCCGAAATATCCGCACCCACTCTCACGTGTTATTGGACAAAGACACAGTTTTGCACCTACACCGCGCGCTTACCACTACGCTATTGCTTTTTTGTCGTGGCTGCAGAGGAAATCTTTCTGCAACTCATGGGAGGCGACTAACGTAGACAGCTGGCTGATGAACATGGGGCTAAAACGAAACCGGTACGTCTTTGGCAGCAGCTGTCACGCGTCGTCGATATTTCGCTTGATATTGACATTGCTGAGTTGTGGGAAAGTCAAAGCATGCTGTGAAAGTTCATGCACAATATGTTCAACTGGGCATCAGGCTTCATTCGACATTGAGACATACCTGGCACAGTATAGGCCCGCGAATAA